>JBBPBX010006184.1:0-38737 GCA_038048925.1 Garcialebias charrua
CTCTGTAGCACCCCGTCTTCCAGACGCAGAGCCTCAAACTTGGACCACAACCTTTTAGTTGCCCGCGAGAGCCCAGAAACCTCCTCCCACGGTGGCTTCAGTTGTCTCTCCACCCACTGCAACACAGGCTGGATATCGGGGTCCTGTTCCTGTTGGTGCCTCCAGCTGTCTGTGCCGACCACCTGCAACCCTCTGCAGATTACCGAGTCACTCTGCTGGGATCGGGCCCCCACGCCATTAGCATCCATCTCGAGGATGAAAGGGAGGGAGGGGTCTGCAGGAGCGAGGACTGGGGACTCAGTCAGAGTTTGCCGCAGACGGCCAGACGCTCCCTGGCACTGTTCAGTCCACACATAGTCTCGGTTCTTCTGGGGCACCCACACTGGGGGCATAGGACTCGCAGGTGCGGGGGCCATGGTGGCAGCAATCTGGCTGGGCTGAGGGGAGGTGTGTTTGACAGCTGCGACCTGAGGTTCCATGTAGCGGGCCATAGGACCCATAAGAGCGTGATCAGGAGCTGTGGGTAACAGTGGAATGAGAGGGCCCTCCTTAAAACTCCATGTCCCCACACCTAAATCCAACTGGCACCCCGCAGCCCTTAAAAAGTCCAGCCCCAATATGCACATGTCCTGCACATCTGCTACCCACACAGGGTGGGTGATAGATCGGCCACCCACATTAACAGTCATTGTCCCCCTCCCCTTCATAGGTGCCATGACCCCAGTGACTGTGCGCAGCTGCACTGTGGTGGGTTGGATCCGAGTCCAGTCTGGTACCACATCAGGCCTCACTAGCGTTACCGTGGAGCCAGTGTCAATCAGGGCCGTGCATGGGATCCCTTCCACAGAGACTGGGACATAACAAAAGTCCCCAACACATGTGCGTCCAACCACCACAACCCTGGTTGCTTGGTCTGGGGCTGAGTCCGTTTCAAAGGAATTCTGGGCTCGGGCCCCCTGTTCGAGCTGTCGGCCCCCGCCCACTGGCGATGAAGGTGTGGAGGTTACAGTAGGGATCTGCGATTCCTCCCTCCCGCAGACCCCGTGTCGTTTCCCTGCATCTTGACTGTTTTAGGACACCGCCTCAGGAGGTGTCCCGGTTGGCCACAGCCCCAACAAACAGCTGGGAGTGCGGAGGAGTCCCGCGTCAACTGTAGCGCCACCGCTCGGACCATTTCTGTCAGCTCCGAGGCCCAAGCAGGTTTCTCCTGGTTCAGCTCTGCCCCCTCCGTAGATCTGCATGCCGGTGGTTGTCCTCTCAGGTCGTTTCCCGCTGCTACTCCCAGCAAACACTCTCTCTCCACTGCTAAGTCCAATGCGTCTTGCAGGGATCGGGGGTGCATCAGCTGAACCTGCACACGCAGCTCCGGTGGTGCCAGGGCTCTGATGAACTGATCTTTTGCTAGTTCATTCTGAACCCCTGACTGCATGTGTGAATAGGCTCTGCGTGTGAGGCTCTCAATGTCATTAGCCAAAACACGCAGGGGTTCACCCGGCAACCTGCTCCTGTTGCAGAGTTTATTTTTAAAAATGTCTGGTTGCACACATTGTCCAAACCGCCTCTTTAAAGCTCCAACTAGTGCATCATAGTCTTTTCTGTCCTCTGAGCTTAACAACAACAGGCAGTCCAGTGCATCATCTTGTAGACAGAGAGCCAGCTGCAGGGCTTTATGCTCTGCTGTCCACCTCCCTGCATGAGCCAGCAGCTCAAACTGTGCATGGAAGGCCTCCCAGCTGGACCTACCGGAGTACTTGGGCGTCTTCAACGGGACGGTGACGTTTTGGACGACGTAACTGTCATGGCTGCCGCCATGTGAGGCTTTTGGCGCGCTTGGAGAAAATGGCGTTGACGGACCCGCCCCCCCGCCGGTACTCAGTTCTACTTCGGCAGCCATGCTCGCTGCAGAGCTGCGCAGAGCAGCCATCACCTGAGTTATTTTAGCGAGCTCCTCTCTCCGGGCCTCCTCTTCCTCTTCTCCCTCCGCTTTAAGCTTCACTCGGGAGAACGCTCCGTCCATAATGCTGTCGCGGGTGGAGGCGACGAGCCAGTAGTACTCACTCAGCTCGGTAGCGTTGGTTTACTTCTGACACCAATGTAATGACGCCAACACTGCAGACGGAGTCCAGCCAAACGGGGTTTATTCAGAAACAGGGACGAGCTGCTATTACCGAGGCTGCAGCTCACGCCTTAACAGAAAACGCGGTACACACGCGAGCGAACACACTGCTAGCTGCCTGCTAACAACAACACACACACACAGACGCTTCTTCTTCGTCTCTCTTTTCCCGGTCCCTCCTCCCTGCTCCTACCCCTCTCCTGCCCCCACGACCAATCCAACACATGAGGGCGGGGGACAACAGAATCACAACAGCTCAACAGAACACAGTACAACTGAACAAATACACAGAAATACTTGGACCCAAAGCAGAACCAAACACAGGGTCGTTACAATATGTTCTATAGTGTTGAAATTGTTAATTTATGATGCAAAATCTGTACTGCATGTTCAAATGCAGTGTTTTATTTGCATAAAATCTCTAAACACTTGGACTAAGCCCCTCTATTTGTAACTGGGTACTAGACTTCTTAACAGACAGACCACAGTCCGTGAAGATCCACAACTTCTCCTCCTCCACCATAACCCTCAGCACTGGCTCTCCTCAGGGATGTGTGCTGAGCCCCCTTCTGTTCACTCTGCTCACATATGATTGTACAGCCACACTTCCAGGCTGTCATATTGTTAAGTTTGCAGATGATACAGCGGTGGTGGGATGCATCACAAACAATGATGAGTCCAGCTACAGACAGGAGGTGGAACATCTGGAGAGCTGGTGCAAAGAGAATAATCTTCACATGAATGTGAAGAAGACAAAGGAGATGATTGTGGACTTCAGAAGGAACAAACACACCCATGCCCCACTGAAAATAGGTGGGTCTGCAGTGGAAGTGGTCTCCAGCTACAAATACTTGGGTGTACACATGAATGATAACCTCAGCTGGAGCAACAACACCACCAGCCTGATCAAGAAAGGTCATCAGAGACTCTACTTCCTCAGACGGCTGAGACGAGCTGGTCTGAGCAGCCCAGTCCTCACCTCCTTCTACAGGTGTGCAGTGGAGAGCATCCTGTGCTCCAGCATCAACGTGTGGCATGGAGGCTGCACAGTTGAAGAGAGGAAAGCTCTGCAGAGAGTGGTGAAGGCTGCACAGAAGTCTGTTGGAGTCAGTCTCCCCACAATCACAGACATTTATACCTCCAGATGCAGGAAAAGAGCCACCTGCATCATGAAAGACCTCACTCATCCAGCACACTCACTCTTTGCCCCACTCCCCTCAGGACGGAGGTTGAGGAGCATCAAGTGTAGAACCACTAGACTGAGGAACAGCTTCTACCCTGAGGCTGTTAGACTCATGAATAAATAAAAATAAAATAAAAAATAAACACTGCAAAATATCACATCATGCTGATGCTGATCTGTTTTCTTGTTGCTGTGTTCATCTGTGACCATCTGCTCATACAAACTCATGTTCGTGCTGCTGTTTATTCCCACTATATTAGGCTTAGTGTATTACTAGTTGATGTTTTTCTTAGTTAGTTCTAGATGTTATTACTGTTTTTCTCTTTCATTTGTTGTTGGATGTAACTGGGACCTCGTGTACATAATCTCGTTTTCATCACATGTACCACATGCGGTGCAAATGACAATAAAGACTCTCTGACTCTGACTCTGACTCTCTGACTCTGACTCTGACTCTAAAATCTAATTTCGCTTATTGTTTTTTCTTGATGTTAAACAGTTTAATAGTTGTTTTTTAACAAGTATAATGTAAAATAATGCCAGATATTGAAATATCTAAATATTCTGAACAAATGTGTTGAAGCACTTGTCCATAGAACATTTTCTTCATATTTTCTAGTGAAAAACAAGTAAAAAATGCCAGGCGGAAATTTGAGGCTCAACCTGACCTGAATCAAGCTAATTGGGCAGTGCTGGTGTTCACCTGCAGGTCCTGCCTTTATATTAGTCAGACAGTGCTTTGAGCGGTGGTGGAGACGATGTAACAGGGTTTGGCTTGTTGATCAAGTGTATGGATTTGCTGGAAGCTAGAGTAGAAGCTGGACACAAGATTTGGCTTGTGACTCTAGTAGAGCTGGTGTGGAAAGACACCAGATGTCAGCTGAAGTTCTGATGAACGGGCTGAAGATACACTGAAGGTAACTAACCAAGTGTTGATTGACAGCTGTAAAGCTGTGTGTGTGTTGTGCTGACTCAGAGAAACCTCCACCCTCTCTGTTTGTTGGTAAGTTTGCTCCAGGGGGAGTAGCTGAGCTGTTTGGAGCTCTGAAGTGACTCTGACCGTTCTAGTAGAGTTCTGTGTGGTCTAAAAACATCTTAAGTGCTGACTGAAGCTTTGGCTTCTGACTTTGAAGGTGTGTACCTGTGTTTGTGCCTATGAGGCTTAATTAGGTCTATTGTTGAAGACACCAAGGGCAGTGTCTTTACAGCTGTTCAGGAGAATGACAACTGGGATCAACAGTGAGGTGACTGTTGTGTTTTTTTGCTCTTTCTCATTTTGTTGTACTTTTGACTGTGTGGGTGTAGGTAGTCCAGTTCTCGTGTTTTGTTTGTTTAGGGTTTTTTGGTAAGGTAGATCATTGCCTGGGGAGACACGACGGTCCTGTATAGGATTGGGTCAACCTGGGTGGCGTTTTATTGTTTTTGGCCACACTCACCAGTCCAACATTTGTTTGTACTTTTTCTTAATTTCCTTTTCCTTTGGACGCTGAGCCAGAAGAAGTCGCTCCGGGCCTGGTGGGAGAAGCCAGGGAGGACCCTGCCTGCTTGGAAGCGCTTATTTTTAGTTAAATAAAATTTTGTTAAAACTTTTTCTGTGTCCAATGTCCCATTGAATATGTTTTGGCTGATTTGAGTCGAGGTGAGTAGAGGTGGGCTGTTTAAAGGGATTGTGACATGATTTTTTTACTATTCATAAAATTGCTCAAAATATATATATTTTATCATTTAAATATGTTTGTTTTTGCAAACAAAATGATAAATCACTTTAATTTTGCTTTAAAAGTGATTTTGAACTTCAAGCCGTGTTTAATCATGGGAAATCCGATTACACTCGAACGCACCATATGTGATGTCACACTGGGCAGAGGGCTGTGGTGTCTTTAATAGCGGACAATTTAAAACTGGACGAATTTAGCAATCTATGTGAAGATTTGAGCTATTTGTCTTCATTTTGGGAAGCAGAAAATAGTTTGGGTGATGGAACAAGAAACAACAGGATCTAATTTAGGTCTGATGCTGTATCAGACTTCCTTCATGTCGAGCTGCTCATACCTGCGCACTGTGACAAGCCCAGAGCTCTGCCCGGTGTGACATCACAGATGGTGCGTTCGCGTGTAATGGGATTTCCCATGATTAAACACGGCTTGAAGTTCAAAATCACTTTTAAAGCAAAATTAAAGTGATTTATCATTTTGTTTGCAAAAACAAACATATTTAAATGATAAAATATATATATTTTGAGCAATTTTATGAATAGTAAAAAAATCATGTCACAATCCCTTTAAGGTTAAAATCAGACACCACTCTGAGCAGCAGGACCACACTTTCCATAGAACAACTGTGTCAACTCTTGAAACTGTGCCTGCAGTCAACCTACTTCACATATGGGGAGCAATATTATAGGCAGAAACATGGGTGTGCTATGGGGTCTCCAGTTTCTCCTATTGTTGCCAACCTGTACATGGAGGAGGTAGAAAAGAGAGCCTTGACGTCCTTTTCAGGGAGACCACCAAGTCATTGGTTCAGGTATGTTGATGACACCTGGGTTAAAATTAAATCTCAGGAAGTCCAACATTTCACTGATCACATCAACTCTGTGGATAAATATATCAAGTTCACACGAGAAGATGTAAAAAATGGCAGGTTGGCTTTCTTGGACTGTGAGGTCTCAGTTTCTGATAGAGGAAATTTGCAAACTGAGGTGTACCGCAAACCCACCCACACAGACCAGTATTTACAGTTTGACTCCCATCACCCTCTGGAGCACAAGTTAGGAGTCATCAGGACTCTGTATCACAGAGCAGACAGCGTCCCCACTAACTCAGGAGCCAGACAGAAGGAGAAATCACACACAAAACAGGCTCTAGAGAAATGTGGATATCCTAACTGGGCCTTCCTGAAAGCAGAGAAGAAACCCAAACAGGACTCCAGCCAGCCATCAGGTGAAAAGAAGGAACCCAGACCCAGACCAGTGGTCATTCCGTATGTTGCGGGAGTTTCAGAGACATTGAGACGTTTATTTTCTAAACACAACGTCCCAGTGGCTTTTAAACCCCAAAATACATTACGACAAAGACTGGTTCATCCCAAAGATCCAGTCCCCCGGCACAAACAGAGTAATATTGTGTATGCTGTTCAGTGTCAGGAGGGCTGTGATCAGTCTTATATCGGGGAAACTAAACAGCCACTGGCCAAAAGGATGGCCCAGCACAGAAGATCAACATCATCAGGTCAGGACTCTGCGGTCTACACTCATCTCCAGGCCAGCGGTCACTCTTTCAGGGATGAAGATGTTCACATCCTTGATAGAGAGGAACGATGGTTTGAGAGAGGAGTAAAGGAGGCCATCTTTGTGAAAAGAAACCGTCCATCATTAAACAGGGGTGGAGGCCTCCGGGTTCAACTGTCCCCCTCTTACAATGCTGTTATTGCTAGTATCACTCAGCCCTCTGTGAATAGCAAACAACCATCAGGGTGCTAACGATCCATTGTTAGGCTGATGGTCCTCCTTGATCATGTGAGCAGCTGGTTTCGGCTGTCATCAGCCAACTGGTTGATCCACTGTGAGAGGGTGCTATTTATAAGACTGAGCTGAATACAGCACCTCAGACTGAGGAAGTCTTTCGGACGAAAGACGAAACGTTTCTACAGTTTTTTTTTTGCTTTGTTTTGTTTTGTTTTTTGAATGTCCAGAGGACCAGACTTACCTTTTTTAGATATATATATTCTTTTTACTAGTCTTATTGCATATGCCACTTAATCAATATCAAATACCTCATACATATACCGTACTGTGTACATAAACTTAATATGCTGCTTTTCACTTTATTACAAATGTCAATGTCAGAACCTTCATTTAGATATACTTTTTATACTTTTATACTACTATGCTAAACTCAAGACAGTATTACACTTTTATTATTACACTTTTAGTATTTCATTTTATGCTTATGTTTATTAAATGTTTTAATGTTTAAATGGTTATTGTTGCAATGGGGGTCTGAGAGAAATGAAATTTCAATCCTGTGTATGTCATGTACATATTGCAGTTTTGACAATAAAGTTGACTTTGACTTTTTGACTTTGATATATACTGTATCACCTTTCTATCTTATCAAGACACTCTAAGCTCTTTACAACACAATCTGTGCCCTCATTTACCCATTCATGCAGCACTCTACTAGATCTCTACAAAGACTAATCAGTGCTTTATCACATTCATACACCGATTGGACACACATCGGAGGCAGTGAGGGATTTAGTGTCTTGCCCAGGGACATTTTGGTATGTGAACATCAGCATCGAACCCCCAACTCTTGCATTGGAAGGCAACTGTTCCAACCACTCAGCCACAGCTGACCTTCTATGCCAAGGGTGTCAAACCTACTTACAAAAGGAGGCCAAAATTAAAACCTTTTTCAAAGTAAGGGCCGGTTTCAGAATCTACATTAACTGAAGTTAGAAACCCAACATCTTTTCTTGGTGGCAGGTTCCTCAACAAGAGTTTGATTGGTCTCATGAGATGTTTTCTGTTGCCTTTTGACATCATAATTAAAGATTACTGAAAAGATTTAAGTGATTAAAGTATTTTACCTTGAAAATAACATCTTGGGGGCAGATAAGTTGTTAAGGAGGGCCACATTTGGCCCCCGGGCCTTGAGTTTGACACATATGCTCTATGCAGACTGCATTTGCTGTTTTTCCTACAATTATTCTGAAAAAATAAAAAATCATGTGAATATTTATGTTCAGTGCCCTGAGGTGACATCTGTTGTGACTTGGTGCTATAAATGAACTGAATTGAAAATAAAAAGCAAAAATAAAATACAAAATACTTGGTCTTATTTATTTTTTTTTCATCATAATCCACGCTCTATGACTGAAGTCATGTCTGATAAGATATTAACTGATTTAACAAATCATGACTTTAAAAATGACCAGACTGTCCCTTTAGGTCGTCTGTGCCGATGCTTCCATGCTTTACCTTTAAACGAACATTAGTTTTCAAGATCAAATATAAAGTTTAGTGTGAGCAATGCTCCAACTGTTACTAAAACAAGAAAGAGACGCTTTTCTGCATTTTACTGCAATAAATGAAGAAACTTTCAGCAGCCACTAGAGGAAATATGCTGCACACGACGACATCAGGTCACCAGATGGAACAGTGCAGGAGCCACAAGTATGGATGTAACTGAAGATTATCTGACATTTCTATGTGCACCAAGTCAACAAGGAAAGTGATGAAAAGGGAAAAAGTCAACCAGACTGGATTATTTTCCTTTTGTTTCCCATTTTTCACCTTGTGGTAATTAAACGAACAAAGATCCTGATTATTAGTCGACAATCTGTATCATGTTCTGACAGTTACATGTCATGACCCACAATCACCTCAAAAACACACACGGTAATAAAGACCAGCTTTATTTTGTTGTATTACAATAAGTAGCTATCATAAAGATCTTTTTTTTCCTTTAAAAGACAATAAAAAAATGTTCATTCTTCCAGCTGAACTAGAAATCAGAGCAACAAAACCAAGTCATATAAGGCAAACTATAAAATATATTTGCAATTATAACAAAATTAAGTCATTTCCTCTGGATGGGAAAAAAATAAAATACAAATAATAAAAATAGTAATAATAAAAATAACAATAATAAAAAGGAATGAATAATTTTAAAAATAAAAATATAATAATTTAAATAAAAATAAATAAAATAAAAATAATTAAAAATGAAATAAATAAAATAAATTTATGAATAAATAAAAATGAAAAATAAAATATTAAAAACAAACAAATAAATTAAAATTTTAAAAATGTTTTAAACAATTTTTGAATCCGGCCAGAGGACCTGACTTAACTTTGTTGGATTATTCAACTTGGATTATTGAGCATGCATCAGGATATTTGCAATTGTTTTGGCAAACAAAAATATTAGTCGTCCTTTTTAAGTTGCTGTTTACAGGATTGGGGGGGGGGGGGGTGCATCTGTTGTTGTCAGTGTCATGGCAGCTCTCCTGTGAATGTGACGTCAGGATCAACAAACCAACAACCACAGAGCTACAGCTACAAGAAAATACTGAAAGTCCGTCCGTTTCTCAGAGCTACACAGAAAAAACTTACATTAAACCTAAAGTTAGATGATCTGAGCTGCAGAGAGACGTTGTAAACCCAAAATAACGTCTAAAGAAGATTTTCTTTCTCCATTTTGTGAAAAATTGTTTCTGAAACTTGTTCTGCTCGTTACAATGTTACCTCCACAAAAAAAAAAAAAAAGCCAAATCAAACGGTTATATTTTATATTAGAACTGTTTCTGCCCGTCTTTCATAGACTAGAATAATTAGCTTTGTTATATCCACAGTTTAAATCATAGGTCGCTTGAGGTACGGAGCAGTCTGTGAAGAAGTTGGAGAATGCCAAAGTGCACAGTCCGCTGTCCTCCATGGGTCCGGACGCGTCCTCAGACTGACAGAAGGCCGGGGCCCGCAGACTCTCTGGTTTCTTACAGGGTCCTGAGCAGCTAGTCCAGGGCTCGGAGTACAGGAGACCGCTGACTAAAGGGTGAGCGTCGTAGGAAGCAGGATCCATGCCCCCCACGTCTGGCTGCCCCCGCAGAGGCACGCCCTGATAGAGGTCCTGCTCGCTCACCATGTTGCTGTAATCAGGTCCCAGGAGCTCAAAGAAGTCTGCCGCCTCGGGGTTGCCCCTCTCCAAGTCCTTCAGGGTCATCCCGGACGTGGAGCTGACTTTGGAGCAGTGAGCAGGCTCTGTGAAGAAGGAGGGTGGCAGATTGCGGTGCCTCAGGGGGGGCTTCTTTGCCCTCTCGCCCCTTACATCCTTCCCAGGGTCGAACAAAGCTGCCAGGCTCTTGCTCTGCAGGTTGGCCTGGCCCCCGTCCCGCTTGGGAAGGGTTTTGCTCTGCAGAGAGCTCGCCTGGGCCACGGGGGACCCCTGCTTTTTCACGGGGGCTTCTGCCGCGTTCCCGTTTGCCATGATGCCCGTGCAGCGTTTGATCTGCTTCTGCAGGTACTTCCGGTGGTTGACCTTCCTTTTGGACTTGGCCGGCTTGTCCAGGGCCAGCTTGATGTTGCTGGAGGCCGAGTCTATGAAGCTCAGCAGGTCCCTGGTGGTCTCTCTGAAGTCCTCCTCGTTCTCTGCCTCGCACAGGAGACCCCCGTCCAGGCCTTTCTCCATTTCGTACTCCACCACGGAGTCGGGGAAGCAGAAGCCCATGAACTGGGGGTTCATGATGGCAGTCTGAACAGCCATAGCTCCGTTGAGCCTAGAGGCGGCACCTGTGGCGTCCACTGTGACCCCTGAAGCAGGAGCTCCTTCAGAGCATGGCTTTGTTCCACGGATGAACAGCTCCCAACGCTTCCCATAAACATTCCACAGTGGAAGTGATGGGTTCACAGGGTAGGAAGGAGATCTTTCAGGGGGGGCAGGACTAATGATGTCAGAACATCAAAGAGGAGGAGCAAAGGGACAACGGGACTTAACTCTTTGCTTGTGCCCGACCACCTGCATCTAAAAGGGATTTGTCTAAAATTTCCTGCTGAGCTGAAAACAAAACCCTCTCTGTTTCTGGTTGAACTGTTTGTGTGTGCCCTGAACCTCAAAGACCTTCACGAAACTTGAAGATGTTACTGTAACAGCTCGAAGCAAAGCCCTTTAAGACGCCGCCGTCGTTTTCTCCGAGCTTTTACAAAAACCCTTTACGAAACAAACCCCACTCATTCAAAAGGGATGTGTTCAAGCAAGTCATGGTATACAAAATACCCCTAAACATTAAGGCTAGTACTATATACACAATCTTGACACATATAGGTTATTTTTAGTTCTTAAGAAGTTACCACTGTTTTTGAGCTGTATGAAAAGTGTTTTTCCTGTGGGAAAGTCATCGTGCTCAAACAGATGCCGATATTTTTTGGGGGAGAATCTTCCAACTGCGTGTTTGTGTCTTAATCTCCTCATGGCAAAAGTTGATTTCTAGTGCATTCCCAGGCCAGTGGGAATTTCTGCCCCGGCCTGACAACTATTATGGGCTGCCTTTGACATAAAGCCCTACAGGGTCTAAATAGCCTCTATTCTTCGGGCCGCGCTGAAAGGGAGCTTTGTGCCAGAGATTCATTAAATTGCACCTCACAGCCCCTTCGTAAAATGGGTCTCAATAATGAACAGTCGATTTAACTAGAAAAGCTGCCGGAGCTGTTAAATTAAAGGCGAATAAAGTTCACGCTCAGTGTGCCAGAAGAAACGGCGAGCTTGAGAAATCCTGGGTATGAAACTATAGCTGTCAACAATAACTTGTTTACAGGAAAATGCACCCAGAGCACAGAGGACGTGTCAGACGGTCATCCTGCCAGCAGGTTTTTGGAAATAAACTTACATTTTCTGTCACCGTTTTACAAGAAGTCCCATTTACAGTATATATTTGTAGAATGGTGCTCGTTTCAGCTCTCTGTTTATTACCAGTTATTTTAAGCTACAGGCAAAAGTGTACAAAGATAATGTATTTCCTCTAAAATAAAAAACACCCAGTCTGAGAGATAAAAATGTGCCTGAAGCAGCTGAAAATGACAGAAAACTGAAAAGAAATCTAAATTCTCACGTTAAAGACCGTCTTCCTTGATGAACAATGATGAGGTCTGAAAAAAACAGCACGAAGAACGTTCATTTGCACAAACGTCACCTGCTTGGATTAAAGTCTTACATACATTTTTTATATCACATGTGGAGTTCCCCAAGGCTCTGTACTTGGACCAAAGCTTTTTATTTTATATGTGAATGACTTGGTAAATGTGTCAGGACTCCTTAAATGTGTACTTTTTGCTGATGATACCACTTTTTTCTGTTTAGGTGAAGATATAGAACAAATGTTGGAATTGATAAAGACAGAATTTGTCAAGATACAAACTTGGTTTAAAATAAATAAATTATCATTAAATCTAGAAAAAACTAATTACATGATATTCGGTAATAAAAAGAAAACTGTTGATGTTCCACTCAAAATTGAGGATGTTGAGATTTGTAGAGTGAGTGAGGTGAAGTTTTTGGGTGTTATCATTGATGACAAACTGACATGGAAACAACACATAAATTCTGTAAGAATAAAAATAGCTAAATCGATTGCAGTACTGTACAAAGTCAGAGACCTATTGAATGATAAAGCTCTGTATTTGTTGTATAACACAATCATTGTTCCACACTTAATCTATTGTATTGATGTTTGGGGGAATGCGTGTAAAACAATCACAAAGCCTATTTTTGTATTACAGAAAAGAGCTGTAAGAATTATCACTAGAAAACATTACCGTCATCCATCAAGTACATTATTTTATCAACTGAAGTTATTGAAGTTCCATGATTTGGTAGACTATAATATTTTATCAGTTATGTATAGAGCTCAAAATAATGCATTACCTTTAAATATCCAAATGCACTTTGTTAAAAGACAAAGTTGTTATAATCTTAAGGGGACAGAGATGTTTGTAAAACCACAATTCAGAACCAGTTTGAAGGGACGTTCTACCTCAATCCAGGGAATTAGATTATGGAATGGCTTGGAGAATGTAGTTAAAAATGCCAAGTCAATGTTTACATTTAAAAAAATGATCAAAACAAATGTGTTAAAAAAATATATGAAATAGCGTAATGTGTATTGTATCAGTTAGAAAATTAGAAAGAGTTAGTCATTTTGTACTGTTGGTTGAAGATTATTATTGTTTAATCTGATTGTTGGAAAAAGTTGGTTGAAGATTATTATTGTTTACATGGCTGATTATTGTTGTTTAATCTGATTGTTGGAGGTAAGGGGCAGATATAATAAGATTTATTCTTCTTTCTGCTACCTTTCATTTTTTTTTACATTTTGTACACTATCATTTATGAGATTGTCTTGTATTGTTTCTTTTGTAAAAAAAAAAATGAACAAATTTAATAAACATAAACATAAAGTGACTTACCGTACTAATATCTATAACTGAGCGGCAGAGCGAGTACATTTTGTCCTTGTCCTGTCTCAAATCTCAAATTAATGAGATAGTAGCTCATTAAAATGAGATAGTATCTCATTATAATGCAAAACTATCTCATTAATTTGAGATACTATCTCATTATAATGAGATACTATCTCATCAATTTGAGATGCTATCTGACTATAATGAGATACTATCTGATTATAATGAGATACTATCTCATTATAATGAGATACTATCTCATTATGAGATACTATCTCATTATAATGAGATACTATCTCATTATAATGAGATAATAAATAAATAAATAAAATTATAATGAGATAATATCTCATTAATTTTAGGGATGGGGCAGATCCGATCCAGTATCGGTATCGGTATCCGATACCAGCATAATTTAAGTATCGGATATCGGATCCAACCTGCCGATATTTCCGATCCAGCTTCAAAGAGCACTTGTTTTCCATCATATTCTGTGACTGCCGTCTTAACATACTTTAACAGTATAGTCTTTATAGTATAGAAAACATTCCAAAATACACATAACTTTATAGTCTCAGTACAAATATTTCATTATACAGATTCACACACCTGAACAGTATCGGATCGGAAAAGTATCAATATCGGTCGATACCCAGTTCTTAAGTATCGGTATCGGATCGGAAGTGAGAAATGTGGATCGGTGCATCCCTAATTAATTTGAGATACTATCTCATTGTAATGAGATACTATCTCATTATAATGAGATACTATCTCATTATAATGATATAGTATCTCATTATAATGAGATAGTATCTCATTATAATGAGATAGTATCTCATTATAATGAGATAGTAATTAATGAGATACTATCTCATTATAATGAGATACTATCGCATTGTAATGAGATACTATCATTAATTTGAGATATTATCTCATTATAATGAGATACTATATCATCATAATGAGATACTATCTCATTATTTTGAGATACTATCTCATTATAATGAGATACTATCTCATTATTTTGAGATACTATCTCATTATAATGAGATACTATCTCATTATTTTGAGATACTATCTCATTATAATGAGATACTATCTCATTATAATGAGATACTATGTCATTAATTTGTTATACTATCTCATTATAATTAGGGATGCACCGATCCACATTTCGGCCGATACCGATACTTTTTCGATCCGATACTGTTCAGGTATGTGACTCTGTATAATGAAACTTTTGTACCCAAACTATTCATTTTAACATTGTGTGAGATAAATCCAATGAAGACACTCTTATGCCTTACAATAGGGAACCCACAGACTTTAACAGCACACAGGACAGGAGGCAAGTATACCACACACATGTCCTCCTTACTCATGGTGCAGCTGAAAAAACTTTCCCATATTGCTTAATATTTTTTTGTTTGTTTTCCAGCTAAATCTGGAAAACTAAAAATAACAGTAGCTCATGGCTCACTGCTAAAGCTGGAAAACTAAAAAACGCTAAGCATTATGGGAAAGACAACAAAATCCACTCTCTTAGTGGTTAAGGGGAGTGGCTATGTTGTCTTTTCCATCATGCTTAGCACTCTTTTAGTTTTTTCAGCTTTAGCTGGACAAACTATTGGTTATAATATTGGTTATAATGGGAAAGACAACAAAATCCACTCTCTTAGTGGTTAAGGGGAGTGGCTGTGTTGTCTTTCCCATCATGCTTAGCGCTTTTTTAGTTTTTCAGCTGCACCATGAGTAAGGAGGACATGTGTGTGGTATACTTGCCTCCTGTCCTGTGTGATGTTAAAGTCAATGGGTTCCTTATTGTAAGACTCAAGAGTGTTTTCATTAGGTTTAACTCACACAATGTTAAGAAGGGCAGTCACAGAATGTGATTGAACACAAGAGCTCAAGCTGGACCGGAAAAGTATCGGCAGGTTGGATCCGATACTTAAATAATGCTGGTATCGGATACCGATACTGGATCGGATCGGCCCCATCCCTAATTATAATGAGATACTATCTCATTAATTTGAGATACTATCTCATTATAATGAGATACTATCTCGTTAATTTGAGATACCATCTCATTGTAATGAGATACTATCTCATTATAATTAGGGATGGGGCAGATCCAATCCAGTATCGGTATCGGTATCCGATACCAGCATTATTTAAGTATCGGGTATCGGATCAAACCTGCCGATACTTTTCCGATCCAGCTTCAAAGAGCACTTGTGTTCAATCACAATCTGTGACTGCCCTTTTTAACATTGTGTGAGATAAACCCAATGAAGACACTCTTAAGCCTTACAATAAGGGGGTTCCCTATTGTAAGGCTTAAGAGTGTCTTCATTGGGTTTATCTCACACAATGTTAAAATGAATAGTTTGGGTGCAAAAGTTTCATTATACAGAGTCAAATACCTGAACAGTATCGGATCGGGAAAATATCGGTATCGGTCGATACTGAGTTAATAAGTATCGGGATCAGATCGGAAGTGAGAAATGTGGATCGGTGCATCCCTAATTATAATGAGATACTATCTCATTAATTTGAGATACTATCTCATTATAATGAGATACTATCTCATTAATTTGAGATACTATCTTATTATAATGAGATACTATCTCATTAATTTGAGATACTATCTCATTATAATGAGATACTATCTCATTAATTTGAGATACTATCTCATTATAATGAGATACTATCTCGTTAATTTGAGATACTATCTCATTGTAATGAGATACTATCTCATTATAATGAGATACTATCTCATTAATTTGAGATACTATCTCATTATAATGAGATACTATCTCATTAATTTGAGATACTATCTTATTATAATGAGATACTATCTCATTAATTTGAGATACTATCTCATTATAATGAGATACTATCTCATTAATTTGAGATACTATCTCATTATAATGAGATACTATCTCGTTAATTTGAGATACTATCTCATTGTAATGAGATACTATCTCATTATAATGAGATACTATCTCATTAATTTGAGATACTATCTCATTATAATGAGATACTATCTCATTAATTTGAGATACTATCTTATTATAATGAGATACTATCTCATTAATTTGAGATACTATCTCATTATAATGAGATACTATCTCATTAATTTGAGACCAATTGGCTTCCATACAAACATCTCAAGACTCCCTGAATAAATTTCAATGAGACTTTCAGAAATGAGTCACTGCTGTGTACATTTAAAACAGATTGACCTTTGGAGTCAACCCAATTCAAGATGGCCACAATCAACTGACCTTAAAAAACACAAACGTTGCTATAACTAAGTCTGCTTTAAAGATACTGGGGTAACATTTGACGTGGTAGTAGCTGAGAAGCATCCTCAACACGTGCTTTGAGTGCAACATGTTTAAAATCTTGGCATTAAAACCAACCCTGTCTGTCTGTAAAATTTTCTGTTAGTTTTAAGGTTTGACTGAATTAGCTCCGAAAAGAAAGGCAGTGGGTGATACGCAGCACAGTTTAGGCAACACGACGTCACCACAGTAGTAGCAGCCATGTCCCCCTATTGCTGAGGATTTTTTATTTTTTTTAGTTTGCAGATTTTGGCTTTTGTGCTGGTAGCTCATTCAAACCACACAGATCCCGGAAACAAGTTTCTATTGTCGCATGAAAGCTGAGAGGGAGTGAGAGGGGGGTGAGAGAGAGGGGTGGACTGATGGAGACCAACTCAAAGGACAAAAAGTGAGAGCACAGCTGAGGAGGCTTAGACTTGTTTTTTGGTAAATCCTTCTTTAAAAATCAAATTCAGCTTCTGCGCCGAATCAGGAAAAAAGTTTTAAATGAAATAAATGCATATCACCCACCTTACTTCATGCCAGTTTTCAATCACAATCACTGCCACTACGGGCACGTTTTGTGCCGTGAAGCCGTAGATGCACATCTGATGGTTACCTTATGAGTGTCATTCACATCAGTCCTGTGTTTCATGAGATATTTTGCTAACAGGCAACAAGATTGACGCCAACAGTTAACACAAAAGTTGTAGGCAAACATCTGTAATGTGTCATGCTTGGAGTGCATGTTGGGGAGGACTCTCAACTACTACCACATCAAACAGAAGTTTGACAATGACGGGAGTTTTTGTGTTTTAATGTTGGTACGTGTATCTGCATCATTGCCACTTTTCTGTGGGGTTTCACAGGGCTCGATTCTTGGATCCCTTCTGTTTTCACTGTATCTGCTCCCTTTGGGGTCTATCCTGGAAACATGGTTTTTCTTTTCACTGCTATGCTGATGATTGTCAGATTTATCTTCCGTTAAAACCTAACAGTTCTTGTTCCATTCACCCTCTGTTAAAATGTCTGGATGACATCAAGGTGTGGATGGCTTCAAACTTTTTAAGTTTTAGCCATCAGAAAACTGAAAGTTATGCACCATAACTCATGTTCCCTGAAGGAAGGGAACGAGGTGCAACATACTTGCTATGGGAATTGCACCCCGCGCGATTACCTGAAGGAATACATTCACGCCTTTTACAGCAGGGGGCGTCACCCCGCGCCAGAGGTACCGCCCTTTAGGTACTTAGGCGACTGACGCCCCTCCATCTTCCTCGAAAATTTGCACTTCACCGAGCTTTCAGCATTGAAAAGGGCCAGCTATGTTGCACCTCGTTCCCTTCCTTCAGGGAACATGAGTTATGGTGCATAACTTTCAGTTCCCTTTCAGTTCGGTCTCTCGGTGCAACATACTTGCTATGGGAACGTAATTCATTCACGCCCTTGAAATGCTCAGTAAAATGCCTGTTAGTGTGAAAACGTCTGCCATTGACCAGAAGGCATCTCAAAGCTACTTTCTATTGTGTATTAGAAAGAACAGCCTGAGTGACATCACACGCAGTAACATCCAAACTGTAGTACTTTGCAAAAGTGTTTAAAGAGCTCCAGTTCGCAGCAGCACAAATGTCTGCAACTGACACGCCCTTGAACAATGACCAGGAAGTGGCCAAACCCCTGGTTGAGTGAGCATGGACTCCAGGGGGCACTTGTTGACCCTTGCTACCGTAAACCCTCTTGATGGCCTCCGTCACCCAATGTGAGAGGTGTTGTCTTGATAGGGCCTTTCCTGTAGCAGGTGCGGCAAAGCAGACGAACAGTTGGGTTGTTTTCCTCCATTCGGCTGTCTTCTGCATATAGGTGCGTAAAGCCCTCACTGGGCAGAGAGCCTGTAGCCTTTCCTGTTCCTGAGTGAGGACAGGGGCAGGTGGAAATGAGGAGAGATCAAAGTCCAGACTCCTATGGTTCAGGGTCAGGACCTTGGGAGTATATGCGGGATTAGAATCAGAAGAATCAGAATCGGTTTATTATTGCCATTGTCAAAGAATAAAATTCACTGACTAGGAACTTGCTTTGGCATAGAGGTGCAATAAAAAGATGTAAAAATAGAATAAAAACACATGAACACACCAACCAATAAACACAATGCAGTACAGTACAATATTCACAATAATATTCACAATAAATGGCAGTGACAAATGGTGCTAGAAGATAAATGGAGTGATGATGTACAGTTTTAGGCCTTAGTGTGACCTTTGACCCATCAGGGGCGAATCTGGTACACATTGGGTGTACAGATAATGCATGGAGGTCACCCACGCGTTTCGCCGAGCAAAGAGCCAGGAGAAGAGCAGTTTTATAAGATAGAAGATTTATCTTAATCTCGCTGAGATGCTCGAATGGTGGGTCGCAAAGAGCCCCCAAGACCAGACCAAGATCCCAACCAGGGGTCAAGGTCCTGCTGGGCGGCCTAGTTCGAAGCATACCCTTCATATATTTCATTATGATTGGGTGTGCTCCAGGAGTCCTGTGTCCCCAACCCTCGTGACAGGCAGAGATAGCTGCAAGGAACACCTTAATCGTTGAATAAGAACAACCTTTTTCCAGTAAATCCTGAAGGAAGGTTAAAAGTTGAGCCAGGTCGCAAGCATAAGAAATAATATTTCTTTCTGAGCACCAGGCTTCGAAGATGTGCCATTTCTGTGCATATAGAGATTGTGTTGATCCGGCACGGGCATTTTGTATAGTTATCACCACGTTCTCAGGAAAACCCGACGCCATCAGTCTGTCCTTTTCGGCTAACAGGCTGGAATTAATTCCAGAACCTGGCCTATACAGCTGGGCTGTGACTCCCTGTGTGAGACTTTGAGAGTCCACCAAGTTGGGGAGCGGGCCTCCACGCTGATGTGTTAACAGACTTCTCTGATCGAGTCTCCTCGAAGACAGATGGAGTCTATTAATTTTATTACAATGAGTTGGAGTAGGAAAACTACTGTTTCCCTCCAAAACAGGTTTTTCTGTTGGGTCGAGGGGCTGCTGTTTCTGTAAACGAGCAGACCTCCTGACTTTAATTGTCCCCCCAGGTGGGATACCGTGTGGGGACAAGGTAGATGCAGCCTTGTGGAGAAAATCACGTGCTGCACTTCCACTGTTCGAGCTTTGTGTGTCCTTCATGAATAATAAAGGGGCAACAGCGATGTGTGAATGTGGGGATGATCCTTTGTGGCTGGCAGACTCAAGGTAATTTGTTGATAAGGAGCCCAGTTTCCTTTCAAAATCAGGAGGAAAAACCTGGTTCAACTCCGATCCTTTTACACGCACAGAAGCGTGATCACAGCCGCTTTTCAGAGGGTGTGAAAAATGTGTCTGCTTTGGGGCGTCCGAAGTGTTCTCCTGTGGTGTGAGCGTGTCACGTGGTCATCTGGCTAGTGTATTAGCCGGCCCCTTGCTCCTAATGGAGCGGGAGCTGGGACACGTGCCCTTTCCCACCTGCTTTAGCGAGAGGTGTAGGGTCTGTTCACAGACGCCTCTGGGTCTGCCTTTTGGAGACAGGTTCAAAGGCACCCTGCTGAGGCCTATTGAATAGGCTAGCACCCCATGAGCCATGAGGGAGGGGGATGTGGCCCCCCCTTTATGACGGCTGAAAGGCCAGAGGCCCGTACTGTTGACTTTATTTGTGTTGGTGTGTTGTTGTTGTTGTTTTTTTTTAAATGAAACAGGGATGTGCTGTTTTATGAGTTTATTCGTGCTTACGTGCAACAACATACATGATTTGATGTCATTCACAGCAGGAAAAACATGGTTTGTGCATGCAACATGATTATCAGCTTTTTGTACTTTGCTACAAATAAAGTCTGAATAAGGATCGAACACTCCTGTTACCACGTGGGCAGGAGGTCGTCGAAAAAGTAAACGTGAACCTTGTTCATCAGGCACGTTTTTGACGAGTGTCCCGGTTCGCCGAGGAGGCCTTGTGCCTGCTCGCTTGGCGTGGGACAAACCTGTTTTTAGTCCATGCATGCTCGGAGCGAGGTTGGTTCGGTGAGGGTCTCTGCCGAGGCTCCTCCTCGTATGCTGTCCGCTTCTGCGGTGGTGCACGCGTCGTCGAGCGGTGCCGCGGCTGTGCAGGTCTGCTTCCAGCGGGCTCTCTGGGTGGGGCGAAACTCCGACGAGGGATGCCCATCCTGAGAGCTTCAGCCTGCCTGCGCCTTTGGTCCAGCTTGGTTTGGATTCGCTCCAAAGTCTGGCCAAAAAGTCCCTCCGCTTCTATCAAGTGGTGGAGAAAAGGCACCTTTTGTCCTTCTGGTAAATCCGTCAGCGTCATCCACAGGTGGCGGAGCGCGATGACCACTTCCGCCATACCTCTGCCCTGAGCCACAGCAGCTGTACCCATCATACGAAGGACAAAGTCTGTAGCTCTGCGGGCTTCGTCCAGTAGTTCGGCAGCAGCTTGCTTATCCGAGGTTTCCTGCAGTTGTTGGAGTTTTTCTGCAAGGTAGGCCTGCATCATCGCTGACGCGTTCATGGCGCACGCCGCAAGTCCTTGAGCTCTGTAGCACTTTTCGAGAAGCGACGCTGAGGCTCTGCAAGCTTTGCTGGGGAGAGTCGGCTTTGTTCCTGACGATCTGGGAGCTAGGTGGGACGCTAGCGTGTCCTCAATCTGAGGTGCAATAGCTATTCCCACCTGATCCATGCCCTCCACGTCGAGGAATTGTGAGACGGGGAGAAGCATGGGTGCTCGTGGCTGAGGCCAGGTGCGGGTCAGTTCCGTGAGGAAGTCTGGGAACACGGGCATCCTTTGCCTTGTTGCAACCTGTTGCTTTGAAGAAAAATAGTTCCCCGTCAGCCTCGTGACCTATTGGCGAGGTGGGGGTTCCGGCCAGGGGATGTTCAACGCGTCTGCCGCTCTGTGGCACAGGTCGAACAGAGCCGGGATGGAGAAGTCTGTTTCAGGGAGTGCAGGTATCGAGGTCCTAGGAAGGTGCTCTCCCGGATCCTCGATCTCGAGTTCTGGTTCCTCCGCTGAAAATTAGCCCGAGGCTGAGATGGAGATCTCGTCTTCATTCATCGTGCCTCTGGTGTTGAACTCGACTGTTAGATCCCCCATGGTAGCAAGCGGGTCAGGACTGTTACACGCGCATGCTGTCGTGTAGAGCCATGTGTTCAAGCTCTGGCGTCGGAGTGAGGGTCTCCGTGGTGTCCGGGTCCTGTGGACCAGCTGCGCCTCCCATGGCTTTAGCCACGAGGTCCACGCGCTACCGCAGCACCGCGTCCAGCATCTGGCTGCAGTGTGGGCAAGAGTCGGGCGCAACCAGAGCTTGTCTTGCATGAAATATACCTAGGCAGACTGGACAGGCCTCGTGGGTGTCCGTCGCTGCCAGGTAAAATCCACAGCCGCTGGGACAGACGCGCGAGTTTGGGCTCGCCGTCCCGCTGGCTTTCCTTTGAAGTTTAGTCTTTCGCTTCCCTTTCTCCGGAGGCATGTCCGAGACAAGGCGAGCGAGACCTTCCAGAATCCTTTTTCTTCTTTGTTCGAGAGTCTCCTCCGTCGTGTCGCTTTCGCTGGCTAGCTCGCTAAGCTAGTGTTAGACGAGGCAGCGGTTGTGACGCAGTTATAACTCCGTCGAGCGAAGCAACCTGTAGGAGAGAGGAGAGAAGAAAACCTCGAGGTTATAGAAATGTGCTGGGCTAGCTTTCGCCAGTCCAGCAGTACGCAGGGAAAAATTCTCTGTGCGCTCTGTGCAGGGAGCGAGCTCACCTCAAGTTGAGCGATGGAGCAGCAGAGAAGTCCCGCGAAGAGAGGTAGTTCAGGTGTTTGCGAGGTGAAGGGCAAAAAAGAGGAAGATGGAGGGGCGTCAGTCGCCTAAGTACCTAAAGGGCGGTACCTCTGGCGCGGGGTGACCCCCCCTGCCGTAAAAGGCGTGAATGTATTCCTTCAGGTAATCGCACGGGGGCGCAATTCCCATAGCAAGTATGTTGCACCGAGCGACCGAACTGAAAGGGAACTGAAGTTATTGTCTTTGTTCCTGTAAACCTTCACTCTCTTGAACCATATCTTAAGCAGTCTGTTACAAATCTTGGGATGGTTTTAGACTCTGATTTTAAGTTTAATAAACAGATTAATTGTGTTCTGCAGAAAAGCTTTTAACAGTTAAGGGCAGATAGCCAAGCTAAAGTCAGATTTGACCAGATCTGACCTTGAAAAAGAGTCCACATGGCTTCATTACAACCTGACTTGATTACTGCAGGGCCGGCCCAAGGCATAAGCAAACTAAGCAGCTGCTTAGTGCCCCGGGGGCCACTAGAGGGTCCCAGATGTGGATTATTTTTTTTTTTTAATGATTTCTATATGATGCTATTAAATTCAGCTTTTGCAAATTGTTGCATACATTTAGTTTTAAAATCTAATTATTCAACTTTAAATTTATTTTCAAACCATTTTACATGGTTTCAAGTAATTGTTCATTTACATTATTTAAGTATATCCTTGATATTGAATTTTTTATTGAATTTTGTCTGTTTTTGCACAATTTAATTTATTTCATATGCATCTACCGTAAGTTATTTTAGCTATTTGTTGTTGAGCTTGCATTACAAATTATTTTGAACATTACTGTTGCAGTTTTTTTTCAAACCAAAGATAATAAGCCAGATCACACTTTTGCTGTAAAATACATTGCATACTGGTGGGTTTTTATTTTTGTGTATATATGTGTGTGTGTGTGTGTGTGTGTTTTTTAAGAGTCGCAATGAGTTTATATTAGGTGGGTGAATGATCTGATCATCTGACTGTTGATTGCAGTAATCCACATTATTAGCAGAAATAGAGGGCCCCAAACCAAATTTAGCTTAGGGCTCCTTGGAGGCTTGGACCGGCCCTGGAATATTGTAACGCTCTCCATGTCCATTTCACGTCTCCAGCTCGTCCAAACGGCTGCAGCTTGGCTCTTTACAGGAATTTGTAGGTTTGGCATATTTGACCAGTTTTATCCTCCCTTCACTGGCTCCCTGTATATCACAAAATAGATTTTAAAATCCTCCTGCTATCCTTTGCTACATGGCCTTGCACCGTCATATCCCTCTGACTTACTTCAACAATATGTCCCTTCTTGCGCGCTGAGATCATCTGACCAGCTGCTTTTGGCTGTTCCACATCCAGGCTGAAGCTCAGAGGAGATTGGGGTTTTTCAGTCATGAGCCCTAAACTTTGGAACAATCTGCCCCTCAACATCAGACAGGCCCATTCACTTCCTGTTTTTAAATCTCTTTTAAAACACACCCGTTATCTCTGACTTTTAACACAGTGTGATTTGATTTTTTTATTGTTCTGTGTTTTTATGTTTGTCTTTTGATGGTTAAACTTTTTTTTAACCGTTAAATTACTCTGACTGATTAATATTGTTAAGCACAGCTGCTGTTTGAAACATGCTTTATGAATAAAGTTGACTTGTCTTGATTTATATCCATTTTTATATTCCTAAAAGTCAGTTGGCAGTGGCGGCCATCTTGAACTGTACCAACTCCAAAAGTTTATCAGTTCTCCAATGAGTTCTTTCTGAGAGTTTCATTCAAACAGTTCATGAAATATTTTGCAAATGGCACGAACAAACGATCAGGTAAAAACATTATTAACCTTTTTAGCGTTGAAAGATGATAACTTGTGATTATCATGTTCTCAGTCGTTATGCAGATATTGTCGCCTCCACGATTTGTTGTCACAAAAATATCCTTATTCAGCAGAACTGAACCCCAGAGGATGGGGGGCCTAATCTCATCCTATAAGGGCCAGTTTACACGGCGCGTATTTTGAGTGTAACCGCTACTTTCTCTTTGCGACTTTGCTTATCGCCTACACGACGCTGCTGGCCCCCCTCGATGACACCGATACTTTTCTGACCCTGCTCTCAAGGTGGAACTTTTTCGCAGACCCCCCGCTGATAATGTAAACATCTCCCGTGGAGCTTTTGTGTCAACCACATGCGCGCAGCCCGCACGCGCGGACAGTCTGACATTTCACGTGTCACGTTGCAAAATATAACAGTTTAACAATAATAAACAGTATTTATGTTGGCGTGGGAGATGTAAATTTATCTGAACTACAGTATCTATCTGGACTCGTTACATTTTTTAAACAGTGCGTAACGTGCTGTGAAAATGAAGACACCAGGTTTATTTTTATTTATTTATTTATTCAGCACCAAAGTTTAAACACAAACACTGAGAATTAAACTGAACACACTATTAAAACACGTGAACCGAACTGTAACTACGTTAATGAACTGGACTCTTGCTGTGTTTTCATCTGGACCCATCAGAACCGCGCCGAACCGTCTGCCTGCTGGAGCGACAGCTTCTCCACCTGGCAGAAATAAATAAATAAATAAATAAAAACTCAGTTGTTGTGTGATCAAAGTAAACACAAGCAAACATTATATTAAGAACGTTGATTTACCTGCTGTAAGTCAGCTGCATCACGGAGTAAAGTCCGGTTCTGGTCCACAGTCCACTCAGCGGTTCTGGTCCACAGTCTCAGCGTCTAGTGTGCAGCTTGTTAGATGAAGCGGGTCCCACTGACTCAAATCTGTTGACTCTTGTCCAAATTCCAGCTTTAACTTGTTGTTAACTTGTTGACAACAACTTGTAGTTAGCTGATTTTAGCCAGAGAGGAAAGCAGACAGGCAGCTGTTTACCTCAGGCAGCGCATGCGTAGTAGTGAAGGTTCCAAAAATCACAGCGCCATCTAAAGGCCCAGCATGGTAACTACAGTGAAATCATGAGGACGGGGGGTGGAGGGGGAGAGAGTCGTATCCACAGAATTCGACAGTGTCAACGCAAAACTTTTCACCTAATTAACATACCCAAAACATCCGTTTCCCCCACACAGTGTCCGTGTAAACAGGGCCTTAGAGTGTGTGGTCCCCGTCTGAGCAGGGACACACTCAAAAGTGAAGGTTGAGCGAATACTAATAACAACTCTGATTGATGACGATTGTCAGGGAGCTAAAAAAGAAAAAGGAGAAAAAGCGGGGGTTGCAGCATAATTAATGACCTCTCAAAGTCCTGAGAAACGTCTTGAGAAGAACGTTTGGCGACAGAGACCCTGTCCTCCCCTGTGTTTAGGAGTTTTTCTTCCCTCTGAGGAGTCTGAAATTCAGTCAGGCCTGTGACAAAATGTTGAAAAGTCTCGCTTTGTGAGTCCTCGTGGAAAATGAAGTCCACATCACAGAACTGGACACGTCTCTTCAGGGATGTCTGCTTTAACAGGAGTAGAGTGTGTGTGTGGGGGGGCTCCACAAAGAACGAGAGAGAATAAAGCAACATGCTTATCACATGCTGCTGAACGACAAAGGCTGAAGACAGTGCTTTTGCTTGCGCCTGTTTGCAAAATATCTCAAAAATCACTAGCAAATCAAAACGAGATCAATGGCCTGTTGGATTTTACATCTTTTTATAACTTTATATACCTTTTTACAAGCTTTGAAATCTCACTGATGATGCATTTTATCCAATGTGTGTGCGTGTCTTCATTGATTATATTTACAGGCCTGTATTCATTTTAGAGTGTCTACTAATTACTTTATGTTTTACATATAATCTCACAATTGCTAAGGATAATCTTACAAGTTCACAATTTGATATAATTACAAACTAATCAAACATTCTAGGTGCAGTAAGACGCAGGTAAGACACTGCCTGCTCCTTCTTGTCCTCTGAGCAGAGCAGAATCGAGCACATGGCAGAATGTGTGTGCCACAAGGCCCACACATTGATTATACTTTATATTCAATACAATTTGACTAATTAGTCTTTCATAGGTCTCACACTAATAATAGTTAAGGATTAGACGCAAATAATCGTGTGTTAAAGCTTTTAATGCAGACAAGTAGAACCAAAGTGAAAAGCTTGATACCGTACTATGTGTCTCTCTGGTAAAAACAATCACCATAAATTATCAGTTAAGGAATGCAAGGCTGTCTGCGGCCTTCAAGAATCCATGGAGACAGAGTCTGCTCATAAGTGGCTGACACACGGTGTCAATGAAACATCAAGAGGTTTAGATAACCAATCACATGTCTGTCCACCGGAGGGGTGGGACATGACAAACTATAAATAACAGGGACGAAATATGATTCGTTGAATAACCCTCATGGCGCTTCCATAGAAAAGGTTCGTCTGACTTTATTCCTCAGAATGCATTCTGATAATTATGTAAATCTGCACACTTTAACTCTTTTGTTCAATTAAATCTTTTTATACTAAGGTGAAGTGCTTCCTGAATTCTGTGCTCGGAGCATCTTTGAACACCATGAAAACCTACAGGCCTTTCCTGCGAAAATGCAGAGGGACTACTTATTGCTTAAGAACTTGCTGAAAAACAGCTGAAATTAGTACAAAAAAAGCTGAAATGTAGCTGAAATGGAAGAACAAGCCTAAGTTAGCAGAAGAAAACAGAAAGAACAAATATTTGCTGAACTAGGTTTATACAGAAATTAGCACATAAATTAGGGAAATTACAAATTTGTAGCTAAAAAAGCTGAAATTAGCTAAATATAGATGAAAAGCAGCTGCAAAGGCAGAAAGAAGCTTAAATTACCAGAAGGAAGTGGGAGGAGCTGAAATAAGCTTAAAAGATGTGGAATTGGCTGAAAAAGCTAAATTTAGCACAAAAACAGCTACTGGTAAATAGTAGCTGAAATAGCAGGAAAAAGTTGAAACTAGCATAAATACATAAGCTGAAAGGAGCATAACAAGCTGAAATTAGCAGAAATAAATTATATGAGCCGAAATTATGACAAAAAACTTGAACTGATCTAAAAACAGTTAAAATTGGCTAAGCATACTAAAAGCTAGCTGAAAAGATAGAACAAGCTTAAATTAGTAGAAGAAAGAATATGTTTGTTCCATCAGACTGAAAGAAGAAGAAATTAGCACAATATTTTCAGAAAAAAATCTGACATTAGCCAAAAACAGCTGAAAGTAGCTTTAAAAAATTAAGAAAGAAGTTTGAATTTCCAGAAGGAAGTGGAGAGAGCACATTTTTGCTGAATTAGACTGGGGGAAAATTAGTGCACCAACAAATGTGGGTGGAATTAACTGGAAAAAGTTAAAATGAGCATAAAAACAGTTATTAATATAGTATACTGTAGCTGAAATAACAGAAAAAGCTGAAACTTGTATAAATAAGCTGAAAGGAGCATAACAAGCTGAAATTAGCAGAAATAATTTAGAAGAAGCACAAAAATTGTGAAATTAGCAGAAAGAATCTGAAAGGATTACAAAACAGCTGAAATTTGCTTAATTATTATTTTTTGCACAAAGAAGCTGAAAATGGCTGAACCAGAATAAAATGTTAAAGGAGCAGTAAAAGGTTGTAAACACATCTATGGTGTAGGGGCAGGGCAGCCGACTCAGGACCCAAAGGTCCTGGGTTCGTTCCCCGGGGAGCTTACATAGCTGCCTACTGCTCCACCTGGGTGAGATGGATTAAATACAGAGAGCCAATTTCATTCATCAATGTATGGGAACATACAATGATGACAACACATAGCATTTTTTTCATTATTATTTATTTATTAAAGATTTGAAGGATGTAAATTGAGCTCAATTCATTTTCTATGAGAAAAAAAATGGCAGAAAAGGCTAAATAGTTCAAAAAGCTAAAGTTGCACCAATACCAAAAGCCATAGGATTGTCCAGAAAGAGCTGAACATTTTGATTTATGATTTATTGAAACAGCTTGAAAACTGCTGGACGAGAATTGCGCTGAAAGATGCACAGAAGAAACATGGATCACAATAGTGTGAATGCTCCATAAACGTTCACACAATTAGCCATCATGAAAATGTCCGACACTCAAACAATCTTACAGATACAGATACTGAGCTACAACTTGATTTGCTGCCAGCTGAGTGTTAGCAGTTTCTGAGCAAGTTTTCAAGTTTTGACCCCAACGGCTACAATTGCATCATTTCTCAGCAGAAGATAATCCAAGTCTAAAAGACTGGAATGAAATGGCATGAATGCCTTCAAAAGACTAGCTGAGCCTTTAATTTCATTAGCATTTAAATTGTGTTTTTTAAGTTACCGGTAGTGTTCTCGTGACATTTGAGCATTATATCCAGGCATAAAAAAAAATTAAATAAAAATGACTCAGTTGTGAAGCACAAAAGGCGTCTTGATCTCTGTGGATTCCTGCATCATGTCATCATCACCTCTTCTCAACCTCTTCAGCGCCACAGGACCTGTATTAATAAATACTCGTGGGGGGGTACGCAGAGTCTATAGGCTGCTTTGGTGCCACAGTTTAGACTTTTAATGGCAGCCAGTGAATGAATGAGCGCAAGGAAGAATCCCACAGGTCGGTCCACAGGGGTGAGGTCAGCAGGCGTAACTGCAATGACCTCCCACCACCTCTCACTTTATTGGCCTCCTCCGATTGGGTTTTTCATTAAATCTCAAGGATGCACATTTGTTCTGGCTTCCTGAAATTTCAACTTCATCGCCCTTTACTTTACTTAAACGTTACAAAAAATGTCCCTTAACAGAAATATGTTGCTTTTAAATGAGCGGGAGGTAATTCCTGAAAGTGAATGAAAATCTTAAAGAATAAGAACAAAACAAAACCAAAAAAAGTTGACTTATTTTAAATGTGAATTTAACCTGAAATAGCAATCTTCTTGGACATCTGGAGCTAAACTAATCACTTAAAGCGTTACATTTCATTTTATAGAACATTTTAGAAGAGTTTGAAGGATGCCAGAGCAGCTGTTGATTGTTGATTACAGTAATACAGGTAGTCCCCGACTTACGAGCGCTCTGACCTACGAGGTTCCGGACTTACGAGCTGGCGAATTTTTGGAAAAAACGCAAAAAATACCGAGTTTTTCTGTGATTTTTCACCACAGTTCGTTAGCTAAACATGTGGACACACGTTTCCGATCATTTTTATGCACTCGTAAGCAGTTTTTCGATGAAAAACGAGTGTTTGTAGTCGCGCTAGCAAAACCGTTCCAACTTACGAGCGAAATTCCGGACTTACGAGACACGTGGCGGCCGTTCCAAGTTACGAATTTTCGCTTTACGAGCGCCTCGGAGGAACGGAACTCGCTCGTAAGTCGGGGACTACCTAACAACACCTACATATTGATGTGTAAACGCTTTAAGATGCATGACGAGAACTCAGATCATCAGATAATTATGGTCACCATGGTAACAACACAACTGAGTCTGTCATTCCCTGACTGACTGAAAATTAGGCCTCAAACAGTAATGCTACGTTCAGACCGAACGCTTTTTGAGCGGCCAAAAAGCGCGAAACGCCTCAAGCTGGACGCACGGGACGCATTGGTGTTCAGACCAGAACGAGAAGCAACGGCGGCGACGGGGGTGTGGGAGGAGTTAGCAAAGCTTAAACTTGCTAAACGTGAAAAGTTTACAATTCAAAACTTACCCGATATCCTGACTTCCTCACTGACACTCCGCCAGGCAAGGTCCTTTTTATTTCTCCTCCATACATGAACAGGACTTTGCGGGTTGTTTCCATGTCTAGCAAACAATACGTCACACTTGTGCAACAGCCGTCCTCTTGTTACAGCGTCACATAGCTGACTCTCCCTCTCCTGACTCTCCCTGATTGGTTGTCAGACGCGTTGAGCGGCGAAAGTTCGGCATTTTCAAATCGAGCGGTGGAGGCTGCCGCGGGCACCGCATGCACGGAAAACGCTCTGCCGCCCCTCCCGCACCGCTCAAAACGGACGTGACGTGCCGCACGACCCCTAGAGGCGCGTCCCCCATTGACTTTGCATGTAAACTGGCCGCTCCTGCAGCTCAAAACGTGTTCGGTCTGAACGTACCATCAGAGTGAGAAAACCGTAATGGTACGTTCAGACTGAACACGTTTTGAGCTGCAGGAGCGGCCGGTTTACATGCAAAGTCAATGGGGGACGCGCCTCTAGGGGTCGTGCGTCGCGTCACGTCCGTTTGGAGCGGCGCGGAAGGGGCGGCAGAGCGTTTTCCGTGCATGCGGTGCCCGCGGCAGCCGCCGCCGCTCGACTTGAACAATCTGAACTTTCGCCGTTCAACGCGTCTTGACAACCAATCAGGGAGAGTTCACAGCTATGTGACGCGGTAACGAGGGGACGGATGTTGCGCAAGTGTGACGTATTGTTTGTGAGACACAGAAACAACCCGCAAATTCGTGTTCAAGTATGGAGGAGAAACTCACCGTTGCTGTGTGTTTCCATCCAGTCCTTGCCTGGCGGAGTGTCAGTGAGGAAGTCGGGATATCGGGTAAGTTTTGAATTGTAAACTCCTCCCACACCCCGCCGCCACCGCCACTGCTGCTTCTCGTTCCGGTCTGAACACCAGTTCAGTCCAGTGCGTCCACCTTGAGGCGTTTCGCGCTTTTTGGCCGCTCAAAACGCGTTCGGTGTGAACGTAGCATAAGCCAGATGTTAAAACCTCTTGGAACCACGAGCAGAAGACTGGGATGGTCACACACGTGAACTTTTGTGTTTCTTCTGTGTTTCTTGTAGAAGATAGGACAAGTTTAAAGTGTAGCTCACCCCACCATCCGGAGATAGCCCCGCCCCAGCACAGGATTTGAAAAATGCAGAAAAATGGGCGCGTCAACAGACACCGCCTAAAGGAGGGGGAGGCGGGTGTGGGCTGAGCGAGGTGGTGTGGCCAGGACGAGAGACCGTCATTGTTTCTGAATGTTAAAATTACATTAGTAATACACCACTTAAAACAAGCAACAACAAAGAATAAATACGTAGATGTATTTATAAATGTCACATTTTTGTCATCTGTGTATGTTTCCCATACTTTACAGACGAAATTGGTCTCTGCATTTAACCCAACCACCACCAGGTGGTGCAGTGAGCAGCCGTGGTCAGCGCCCGGGGAGCTGGGGAAAATAGATGTGCACTCATAAAAGAGACACCCCAAGGTGTGCCGTGGCCGGGGTTCGAACCTGGGTCCTTCGGATCCCAAGTCCGATTCCCTAGCCACTACACCATCTATTACACCCGATCTATCCAAAACAAAAGGCTTAAAAAAACATGAAAATAATACCATAAGGTTCTCCGTGACCGGGGATCGAACCTGGGTCGTCCGGATCGCCAACCTGTATCTCCACCACTGCCCCAACCACGCATTCAAGCATCACTTGTCCATCGCACAATAAGAACACAAATACAGCCAAACAGTTTTGATGAAGTGGAAGGTAGTCTTGGAATAAGTAGGTTGAAATACACAAATAACTAGTGCCATTCCAAAAACTATAACTCTGTTGCAGTACGTTTCTGGAGTGAAATGTACCACTTCCATATAAGGTATGAACTACAGCGCGGACCTTCTCATCTCCGCAGGGGATTGGATCTGCTTGAACCACTTTCGTGACGAAAGCGTGCGAAAATACGTCACAGTGCGAATCGTAGACAAATAAGGAAATTAGGGTGCAATACCACAGTTCAGCCCATAGGACTACCGTAAACACGTTTTTAGACCAAATATTGCCGATTTAGACATATACGCACAAATATCTGAAAATTAACACATAGTGCTGTGAAACATTTAGAACACATTCTAGGGAGTTTATCAGCTAAAAAAAGTTATTTCTGAGTTTAGTTCCTCTTTAAAGAGAATATTGTGAGCTTTATAGTCTGTGGAAGCTTGGGTGCGCCCTCGCTACATGTTTTAGGAAAATGAGAGTAAAGCATAAATCATTTAGCAGTGACAGACGCACAGGCTGAAAGAAAAATACAGCTGTTTGATGTGTAACTTGTTTATGTATCAAAAACAACTGAGAGTTTGTACATTCTTTAGAAAATTTGACATTTCAAAAGTTAGGAAGCAACATCTTCAGCTTCCAGTTGAACACTGAAAAAAAAAATCTCTAAAAAAAATCACAAATTGCAGAATAATAGTGCAAAAATCATTCAAATGTATCCAGACACCACTTGTGAAGTCCAAACTGTCCGTGACTGATGTTTGCAGCGTGAAGCACGGCTGAACCGTAGATCTCCAGACAGGGCTAGTTTTTTCTCTTACGTTTCGCCACACGGCCCACTACTCCCATCAAGCTGCGCATGTCGACGTGTAACTTGAACGTTGCATTTTAAAGCTGTGCAGCAATGCAGGACAAAACGCCGTTTACAAATTATGGTACTTTAATGTTCATGCGCTGGAACCATCATTTAAAAGACAACAGTTATTGTGAAGATAAAAACGAAATATTAGAGGCAGATAGGGACCTATGTTTTTTTAAGTGTGGCAAATTCACATTTGAGTTGTGGATTATTAGAGCCTGACCGACATGGAAATTTTGGCTATCGCAGATAATGATAATGGGAGGGGGAAGGCTAATGCAGATAACCAATATACTAGCTGAAATGTTAAAACTTTGTTCACTCCCAATAATCCAAGTTAACAACTTCTTTTGAACCTATTTTAACACTTGAAATCTTGAGGACAAAGATAACGTTACTAGCACAGATATATTTTACCTCTATGTTAGATTTATTGTTCTGGCTAACGTTTTACAGTGCAATACCCTATGCTAGGTTGTCAAAATTATAGCTTGCTAACTTGAGAGGTAGGCTACGTAGCTAATGACAAGCAGGTTGGAGGATTGAAGAGAATTTATCATTGTTGATTTATTTTACACATCAGTTACAATAAACTTACCATGCTCTGTTCAGAAAAATAAGTTACACAGTATTACTCCCTGCTTCGGCTGTGCTGCGAGTCCTGTGCAACATGGCCATGACTTGAAAGTAGCTTGCATGCGCCCTCTGCTGGATACATTGTACAATTATGCCATTTGCAAGTAAGGACTTGGCGCATTCCTAACATTTTAGTGGTAAAAAATAGAAATGTTTATACAGATAGTCCCCGACTTACGAACGAGTTCCGTTCCTACGCCCATTCATAACACGAAAATCGCCGTGAGTCGAAAATACGTCCAAACGGCACCTCATACATGCACCTCATACATCCAAAGGGCACCTCATACATACAAGCACCTCATACGTACAAGCACCTCATACGTACAGTATTGTATTTTTACCAAGCACTTAGCCTATCCTAACACATTACCCTACATACTTATCAAAAACCACATACATTTAGGAGCCATAATGAAGGGAAAAAAGAGTTAATTTCTTACTGGGAGCTGGTCATTTCTTCCTCCGTCTGTTAGCATGTTAGCTCGTGCACCTCCGAGCTCTGCAGCTTGCTTCACGAGGTCCACAGCGTTTACAGCAACGTCTGTTAGCATGTTAGCTCGTTGCTAGCATGTTAGCTCGTTGCTCAGCTGTCCTCCGCTCCTCCTGTATTTCCACGCGTGGTCCAGAGGTCTGCCTGCTCTGTAAGTTTCCACTGAGCGCGTCAGTGGAAACCCCCTCCTGTAAGTTTCAAGCTCCCCTAAGTTTCGTTTCCAGCTCCCCCCTTCCCTCCTGTAAGTTTCAAGCTCCCCTAAGTTTCGTTTCCAGCTCCCTCCTTCCCTCCTGTAAGTTTCAAGCTCCCCTAAGTTTCGTTTTGGTACCGTACTTTCTGCTGTAAAGGCGCATAAACGGCGTAACTCGAACAATGCTTTTCAATGGGAGCCCGTTCGTAAAGTCAAATCGTTGTAAGTCGAGACCGCCGTAAGTCGAGGACTACCTGTATCTGCAAATAATGGGACAATTATCACTGATACAATATATCCCCAAACGCCTATATCGGCCTAAAATATCAGTCCTACCAATATATCGGTCGGGCTCTAGATAAGTGTAGCAGATTTACCCATTGTTTTCAATCTCTTTAAAAATGTAAATTTTGGCATGAAGAAATGGAGTGTGTAAAGGTGAAAATTTGTTTCAGATATTACAACCTGAAAAAGACAGAACCTGATTCAAAAGGTTAAAATAAAAACTTTGGTGTTTTCAGCCAAAGAGCACCAAAAATCCACAGCATAGTAACTAAAGCTAAATCTCTGACATAAACCTCCTGGTCAGGGAGACTTTCTGCTGCTTTTTGGAGACTGTTGCTCTTCCAGTCGCCTTTTGATATTGTTTGATCCACTTCTGAAAATACTTCAGCTCTAATGCCCGGGCAGCTCGGACCGAGGGGGGGTCCAGGCTGTTGCTGTAGCGGAGGTCCAGGTGGTGAGCTCCTTCAGGAATCAAGATGGAAACCACAGATTGTGTTATGTTCTGAGTCACTCCACCAGATGACCACGGGTCCAGTCCACCGTTACTGAGAGCACAAAGACATGAGCTGAGGAGTGGACACAACATGTGAACAATCCTGTTTACAAAAAACTGAGAGTGTGAGTCGAAAATCTGAAACCATCTGGGAAAATTAGTATTTTCTGCTAGCATGCGGTACGAGTGCTGAAAAACTGCTGAGATTTGCTGAAGAAGCTGAAACTGATAGTTATAATTAATACAACCAGAACTAAAGCTGAAATTATTATTTGTTTGCTAAAATTAGCAAAAAGCCAAGACAATTAAAACAGTAGCTATAAGCAAAAATTATTGAACCAGTAGCTAAAATAATCCAAACAGCAGCTAAAACCAGCAGACTGAGAGACAGCTCTGTTCATCAGGCAGTCAGGATGCTAAACACTCTGCCTGCTCTGCCCCCCCTCCCATTTGAACTGCCTTAACACTAAAACTTTCTCACACATTACCACACAACACAAAGATTTTAACACTGGACTCTGTGTCATCAAACGGGTTATTCACTAAACTCTCGGTCATGTGCTCATACAGTTTGCACTACTTCTCATACTTGCACTAATGTTTGTATTACATCACTGCCTATAATCATAATACTGTTTACATTCTCTGTTTACATTTATTAATACTGTTTACTTTTATTACTACTGCTTACATGTAATTACTACTGTTTACATTTACACTACTCTAATATCTACACCACTGCTGGTACATATACAGTGTGCTCTGAACGGTCTTATTTAGGGATGCCCAATGTGCCTTACTGCATATGCCACTTTTTGCCTCTATAACAACATCAACTACTACCTCATACATATACTGTGTACATTAACTCATACGCTGCTTTGCCACTTTGCAAATGTCAATGCTAGAAACCCTTAGTTTATTTTAGTTATACTTTTTATACTCTTTTTTATACTAGTATGCAAAAACTCAGGACAGTATTATGTTCATTAAATGTTTAATGTTTTAGTTTTAGAGTTGGTGTAAATTTTCATACTCTTATACCACTATGCAAAAAAACTCAGGACAGTGTTAGTTTTACTATTTTATGCTTATGTCTATTATTATATGTTTCAGTGTTTCAATGTTTAGATGTTTACTGTTGCACCGAGGGACTGAGAGAAACGCAATTTCGGTCCTGTGTATGTCCTGTACAGTACATATTGCAGATCTGACAATAAAGTTGACTTTGACTTTGACTTTTAAAAGCTAAATTTTTCACAATAGCTGTACAAAAGCTGGCAAACAGTAGAAAAAAAACATTATTAGGAGGTAGATGCTAAAAGCAAGCTTTTAGCTTTCAACAGTAGCTAAAAGCCAAGACCACTAAACAGTAGCTGAAAGTACATATTATTGAACCAGTAGCTAAAATAACCTAAACAGTGGCTAAAAACCTAAAAGCAGTAGAACAGCAACTAAAAGCTGAAATTTTCACAGTTGCTAAAAGCAAAAGCCCACAACACAGTAGACAAAATTATCAAAATAGGAGGTAAATGCTAAAACCAAGCTTTTAGCTTTCAACAGTAGCTAAAAGCTAAAATTAAAAGAACAGTAGCTACAAGCTAAAACCAACAAAACAGTAGTTAAAAGTTAGAAATGAAGTATGCCGAAGTAAATTTCAAACAGCACTGTTTTTCAAGAATTTGAAATATCTGTGATATGATGATCTATCTATGATAAAAATGTAAATAAAAACATAACTAAAGTGCCTAACTTAAATAAACATGTCTATACTAACACTTAAACTTACCATACCAGCTTTATTTATAGAGCACTTTAAACACCCACAGGACCAAAGTGATCATGACACAAAGTGCAAACTTGGGCTTGGACACTCTTAAATAATTCAACTTTTAAGTTAATATTTGCTGAATTAGGTTTAAACAAGCACAAATGACCACAAAAGTTACAAAATTAGCTTTTAAAAAAATGTTGAAATGAGCAAAGAAATAGCTGAAAAGTAGCCAAAAAGGCAGAAAGAAGCGTAACCTACTAGATGTACGGTAAGTGGAAAGAACTGAAATGACCTAAAAAATTGTGGAATTAGCTTAAAAAGCTAAAGTTAGCATCAAAAGAGCTAACTAGTAGCTGAAAGAGCATAACAATTTAAAACTTGCAGAAAAAAGCTGAAAGGAGCATAACAAGCTGAAAATAAGTTACTTGGGCTGAAAGTACAGGTAATAGAAAGTAACGTGAAAAAACTTGAATTTATCTGAAAGGAGCTGAAATTAGCAACAACAAAAAAAGCTAAAAAGCTAGCTGAAAGTAGAACAAGCTTAAATTAGCAGAAGAAACCAGAAATAACCCATGTTTGCAGAAGAAAGCAGAAATAACCCATGTTGGCCCAATTACGGTATGCTGAAGGAAGCAGAGATGAACACAAAATGTGGAAATTATCTGAAAAAGGCAGAAATTTGCAAAAAACAGCTGAAAAGTAACAAAAAAAATCAGAAAGAAGCTTAAATTACCAGAAGGAAGTGGAGAGAGCACATTTTGCTTAATTAGGCTGAAAAAAGTTGATATTATTGTAAAAATGTGGAATTAGCTGAAAAGCTAAAATTAGCATACAAACAGATACAGTAGCTGAAATAGTAGAAAATGATTAAACTTGCAGAAATAAGCTGAAAGGAGCATAACAAGCTGAAATTAGCAGAAAAAGTTAGAGAAGCACAAAAATGTTGTAGTTAGCAGAAAGAATATGAAAGGATGAAAAAAACATCTTAAATTAGCTGAAAGTAGCTGAAATTTTTAAAATTTGCACAAGGAAGCTGCAAGAAGCTGAACCAGAACAAAATGTGAAAGAACCAGTAAAAGGTTGTAAACACATCTAAAGATATGAAGGATGTAAAAAGAGCTCAATTCATTTTATATGAGGAGAAAAGGGCCAGAAAGGGCTAAATATTTCAAAAAGCTAAAGGTGCACCTCTATCAAGTCATAGCAGGATTGTCCTGAAAGAGCTGAACGTTTATACGATTTGTTGAAATGGCACAAAAATTGTGAAACGAGAAAGATGCTGAAAAACTTACGGAAGAAAAATGGATCACAATAGTGTGAATGCTTCATAAACATTCCCACAACTACAGCTGTATTTATTATATGTAACTTTAGAGTTTGTAAAAGAGCTACAGAGTCACTTCTATGACACACTTCTTCCTCTTGTGAAGAGTCTGAAACAAATCGACGACATAATCCTCACCAATCTCTTCTGCTGACATTTACCTGAAGATGATGTTGCTGTGAGAGGCAATCTTCTTTCCGCCGTAGACCGTGCCGGCCCAATCAGGCCGCGGCCTGATCCCAAACACGGCGTTACACTCATCAGAGAAAGCCTGGAAGTTCCACTCCTCGGGTTCAAACATGTCCTGCACCCCATCTGTGCACATGGGCATCACCATTTCTGTGCAGGCCTGGAGATGAGAGATTACACACATCGTCACTCACCTCTGACACCAGAGGAAATGGGTAAGACAACGTAACGGGACTGAGCCGCTCCGTGCACCTGGTACATCCAGCCGAGTTCACCGAGGCTGCTGGTTGCCGTCTGAGACGTGTTGAGGCAGGGGGAGCTTCCTGTGTAGTTATAATAGACCTTTGCTGCTTGGGAGACACCGTGCAGCAGTTGCCGGTCAGACACGGTGGAATCAAAGGCAAGACTCTTGCACACCACCTTGAAAACACAACATTTGAAGAACAAAAGCCGTTAATTTGACGTGTTTGGATTTTCGTTCAACGCTTTACGCAAGCAAAAACCTCCAGCATCCTCTTCCCTGGAATCAAAAAGTCCTGTACAGAACTCCCGAATGCTTTCTTGCGGCCTGTAAATTGCTTTTCCACAAAAACAAAACAAAAGTGGTGGCGCCTGATTTGCATTTGAAATTCCCTGGAATGAACTTGAATTTATTGCTCTAACCTTGGCAAAGGAGGGG
>JBBPBX010006184.1:45529-69387 GCA_038048925.1 Garcialebias charrua
AATATATCATTTGATTTAACATACTTAACTTTTCAATTAAGATTATTGTAAATAAAAAACAGCTGTCATGACATGTAACAACATCACATGACCCTTCTGCAGAGTGCTTGCTACAGGTGTAGCTGAAACATGTTATGGTAGTGACAAATGTTTTTGGGGAAAAAAAGAGCAACTGTTTAAATTTGTATAAACTTTTCAAACTCCTTTCATCAACTACTCCAAATAACATTCTTGATTCTTAGATTGGTTAGTCACGTGTGGATTTCTGTCCCAGGATTTCAGGTAGGATGCAATGTGTAAAATAGTGCTGAATTTTGGGAACTGCTGTTTCCCACAGCTGGTCATCTGGCAGAATTCTTTCCACATAAATATCATTTTCACTCCATACTACAAAATCACAATATTGTACATCCACAATGTGAATCTGATCCTGGAGCTGATGGTAATAAGGATGGTTCCTATCCAGTTGTACAGAATCTCCAACCTTGACGAGACGACGAGACAAAAACCAGGCTGTCCAGCACACATCCTCAGACCGACTTCATGCTGTTTGCTCTGTGGGCACTGAAGGACAAGACAATGAAACTTAGACATAAAAAATAAATACGGTAGTCTCCAAAACATTTCAATATGATACGTTTTTAAAGATTGTGTTTCACTCATTTCACTATCCAACACCAATGTTAGAAAATGAGACTATATTTATGTCTCTGTCAACCAGGTGTGTTCCACAGGTAAGAATGTATTAATCTGGACTAAGTTTTAAAAGGTGATGGAAAGGTCACACATTTTTTAACTGGAAACAAGGCAACATCCCACAAACTGCAAGACCATCCCCAAAACTACGGCTACATGCTGTGAAATATGCAAACAACAAAGATTTGAGTAAAAAATTATAGTTGTAACATTCATACTGTGAGGTGCGCAAAGTCTGCAGTGCAGTACCCTAATGCATGCTCAATAATCCAGGTAGAAAAATCTAAAAAAGCTAAGTCTGCAGTGCAGTAGTCCAAACCTTTTGAGAAATAAATTTTACCTTGATTTCACACACCCTGGCTCCATGACAGTCACATGAAACGACTCCATCTGGTGAGGCTCCCATGTATGGCCACCTTGAGTTTAACCAGCTAGTATCTGAAGTTACAAAGAAGATACGATCACCTTGATGATACTGTATTATCAAAACAAAAAAAATCATAATATTTTCAGTACATTAACTTACCTTTTTAATGGAGTTACTGTAGATCTCTGACCTACAGTGTAGAAATGCATATGACTCAACGTTAACACATACAACTCCAGCACGAATTTGGCTTTACAGAAGCTAAATATATTATTTTTAAGTAGATCCACGCACATAGAAATAACAGGGGGCTAACTAAACTTGTTGTTAGCATTAGCGATAGCGTAGTTAGCATAGGCTAATTACTAAATAAATAATACATCTCACTACTCACCCGGGCAGAAACAAGTCGACAACCATTTAAAGCTTCTTTTGATCCTAAATGGTTAACCCAAAACTCGTCCTCGCCAGTTTATTTAGGGCTTTGGCATACTTGCTGTAATCCATTCTGCTGTGTTTTGAACTGGGGAAAATCACTTCCTGCCCCGCATCTGAATTTCGCGCCACTTCCGGGTCACGTGATTGCAACCCAGCAATAGTGTATACGTGGATGCGCGACCTCTAAATATTTCCTGGTGCAGTTGTGGGTACAGCTGGACCAGCGCTCTGTTTTTATTTAGGGCTTTGGCATACTTGCTGTAATCCATTCTGCTGTGTTTTGAACTGGGGAAAATCACTTCCTGCCCCGCATCTGAATTTCGCGCCACTTCCGGGTCACGTGATTGCAACCCAGCACAATTGTGATAAAAATGGTTAAAATGGTGAAATAAATAGTTATTTGTCATTCATTAACCTATTTTCACCTATTTTCCCACTTTTACTTAATCAAATTTTCATTTACCAATTTTCCCATTTTTACTTACCTCTTTTACCATTTTTACTTAATCAATTTTCATTTACCTCTTTTCCCATTTTTACTTAATCAATTTTTCATTTACCTATTTTCCCACTTTTACTTAATCAAATTCTAGGCTCCTAAAGGTTGCAGACCCCTGTTTCACAAATCAGAAAAAGGTTTCACAAAGCTCGAACTTAGTTTTATATATTCTTCTATTAGTCTAGAACAGGGGTCTGCAACCTTTAGGATCAAAAGAGCCATTTCTGTCCCTTCCGTTCACTAAATTAAACATGTCCAGAGCCGCAAAACCTGCTACAATTGTCATTTTCAACTGGTGGCCCATGGGCCACTTTACGTTTCTGGCCAGTAGGCGTGAAATTATAAAACTAAAAACATCCAATGGTTGTTAACATTTATTTTTGAGACAAAAGAAAAAATGGCATTCCATCCATCCATCCATCCGTTATCTTTACTCGCTTCTTACTTTTCAGGTTGTAGGGGGTCATTGGTGCCAGTATCCAGGTTGCAAGTCTATCAGAGAAGACTGGATTCTTGTAAAAAAAAAAAAAACATTATTTTGCCAATATTTATAAAACTAAAACAATGAACTGTTTAGGCTCATGCATTTTTTTTTTATTGTGGAGAAAGTGAGTATCCTAGCCTGGCCCTCGCCTTCCTGCACAGCTCCGCTCAATTCTCATTTCCCTTCACTGCACAGTCTGGGACTTCTCTCATAGACAACGATTTCTCCGGTAGAATTTTGACCGGACCAATCAGAGGACAGAAGGGGCTGAGTTTTTGGCCCCTAACCCACGCCCCCACCTGTCCCAGCGCAGCCAGCGAGCAGCCGCATGTTCTCATTCAAAGCGATGCAAAGCGATGCAGGACTGTTTTATAAATGACACAAATGTATTGATTTCCCCTTCTTAATCCCTTATCTGGAGTTTTCTTTTGTTTTTTTGGCCAAAAGTCAAGTGTTCGCTCCCTCCTCCTCCTCTCCCTCCGCTGATAAGGAAATGCCCCCACCTGTCCCAGCGCGCAGCCAGCGAGCAGCCGCATGTTCTCATTCAAAGCGATGCAGGACTGTTTTATATGTGACACAAATTTATTAATTTCCCCTTCTTAATCCCTTATCTGGAGTTTTCTTTTGTTTTTTTGGCCAAAAGTCAAGTGTTCGCTCCCTCCTCCTCCTCCTCTCCCTCCGCTGATAAGGAAATGCCTCAGGTTGTCACGAGAGAATTAAAGTCAGGTTTTAAGTTGCTGCCCGAGTCCCATCAGATTTCCTGGTCTTCTGGTGTGTTGGACCAGCGATCCATGGTTTTATTTTATTTTATTAGGACGTTTTATTAACATATAAACGCAATATGCAACGGAGCGAGAGAAAATTCAGCAGGAGGCGGAGCTGAAGTCAAGTTCAGCAGACCACGGGGGAGCAGCCATCAGCAGAGGCCACGCCTCCAGCAAGAATTGGTTGTCAATGGAGAGGTCCCAGACCCTTGTCTGAAGCGAAGTGAAGGACAGGGTCTGGTTTTAACCAGGCTATGAGTATCCTAGAAGAAATAAAGCATGAAGTTAAAGCGAGTATAATTTATTCTATGTACTAGTATCCACATATTTGCAAATTAAATTACAGGAAAACTGCTAAAACTACTTTTTTTGTTTGTTTTGGGTACAGTATAACATCCTATAAAATTCAGTTTATGTTAATTTTGGTCAAAACTTGCAAGAGCCAATGCGGAGGGGCCAAAGAGCCGCATGTGGCTCCAGAGCCGCAGGTTGCAGACCCCTGGTCTAGAATAATATAGTCCTGGTTTGAAGAGTCCAGGTGTTGTGGTTTCTGAGCTGGACCAGGTCTAATATGGTGCAGTAGCCTAAAAATGATTAAAAAAAAAAAACTTTGTTGAAGTTTCACAAATCAGAAAAAGGTTTCACAAAGCGATTTTGTTTTATCAGCATTTAGGACAAGTTTGAGACGGAACGTGCTGTTCCCTCTGCTTCACCAAAACAAACGGACGCTTCCATAAAGCTTTCACGTCCGTTCAAAGACACGAAGGTATTTATTTTCAAAACAAGAGCAACAGCGCGAACTTTGCGTCTCTACACACTGCGGCGTCGAGAAGCAAGCTTTTATTCTGAAAGTCCAAAACAGGAAACGGTGGCTTCTGTAACTCGCCATTGCTAGACTGCTTTACGGAGGGGAAGAAGTCCAGTCAGAGAAGCTCCGTGCTGCAGTTGTATCTAACCAACCAATGGGCTGCCATTGTACACCGATGACGCCTCTCCTCATTTGCATTTATTCTTTTCCCAAATTTGCGTGAAATGAATAAGAAAATAAGGAAATACTAAATAAATAAGGAAAATAAACAAATGGGAACAGATGTTGAATGAAAAATAGGTGAAAGAAAAATGGGTAAAAGGGATTGTAATGAAAATGGGAAATACCAAATCAGGTAAATGGAAAAAGACAAAAGAAAAACTTGTTAAATTGAAAAATAGGTGAATGACAAATTGATTAAGTAAAAGTGGGAAATGGGAAAATAGGTAAATGAAAATTTGATTAAGTAAAAATGGGAAAAGAGGTAAATGAAAAATTGATTAAGTAAAAGTGGGAAAAGAGGTAAATGAAAAATTGATTAAGTAAAAGTGGGAAATGGGAAAATAGGTAAATGAAAATTTGATTAAGTAAAAATGGGAAAAGAGGTAAATGAAAAATTGATTAAGTAAAAGTGGGAAAAGAGGTAAATGAAAAATTGATTAAGTAAAAGTGGGAAAATAGGTAAATGAAAAATTGATTAAGTAAAAATGGGAAAATAGGCAAATGAAAAATTGATTAAGTAAAAGTGGGAAATGGGAAAATAGGTAAATGAAAATTTGATTAAGTAAAAGTGGGAAAATAGGTAAATGAAAAATTGATTAAGTAAAAATGGGAAAAGAGGTAAATGAAAATTGATTAAGTAAAAATGGTAAAAGAGGTAAGTAAAAATGGGAAAATTGGTAAATGAAAATTTGATTAAGTAAAAGTGGGAAAATAGGTGAAAATAGGTTAATGAATGACAAATAACTATTTATTTCACCATTTTAACCATTTTTATCACCATTTTTATCCATTTTATTTATTTATTTAATTTTGGCTAAAACGGCTCCCCATAAAACTACATCACAAAATGAATAATTCTACTTAATTTTTCTAACTAATACACAATTTTTCTAACTAATACACAAACTACATCACACTTAATTTTTTTTCTACTTAATTTTCCTATTTTTTTATTATTTTATTTTTTTACTTAATTTTCCTAACTGTAATACACAAACTAGATCATAAAATGAATAATTCTACTTAATTTTTCTAACTGTAATACACAAACTAAAAGATGGCACAACATCAAGATGTTCACAAAATGAATAATTCTACTTAATATTCCTAACTGTAATACACAAAATACATCACAAAAATGAATAATTCTACTTAATTTTTCTAACTGTAATACACAAACTGCTTCACAAAATGACTAACTCTACTTAATTTTTCTAACTGTAATACACAAACGCACTAAGCTACATCATAAGTACAACATAGGTGTAATACACAAACACGCAAGGTTACATCATATATAGTTTTTGAGCAAGTCCTTTTTGACCTTTTTCTTAAATGTATACATTGATTTTTCATTTTTAACATCACTCTCCAGAACATTCCACAATCGAACTCCCTGAATTGAGGTAGACCGTCCCTTTAAGCTGGTTCTGAATTGTGGTTTGATGAATATCTCTGTCCCTTTGAGATTAAATTAAATTAAATTAAATTGAAGCCTCCATGAGGCTAGCCTGTATAAATAAAGTTTGATTGATTGAAAAAATTTTTTTTTTCAACTCAATGGTAAATCTGACGTCATTTTGACTAGTCAGAATGTAATTAGAGATATCTCAAATAAGAATTTTGACTAATCAAAATGTAATTCAAGATATCTTAAATAGCTATTATAACTAGTCATAAATCAACTTCAGATATCTGGAATGTAAGTGTCGTGAATCCGATTTAATGTTAAAAGAACTTGCCATATGCGCGGGTATGAGCAGCTCGACATGAAGGTAAGTCTGACACAGCATCAGACCTAAATTAGATCCTGTTGTTTCTTGTTCCATCACCCAAACTATTTTCTGCTTCCCAAGATGAAGACAAATAGCTCAAATCTTCACATAGATTGATAAATTCATCGGGTTTTAAATTGTCCGCTATTAAAGAGACCAGAGCCCTCTGCCTCTCACTACGTCACATATGGTGCCTTTGCGTGTACCTGTAATCGGATTTCCCATGATTAAACACGGCTTGAAGTTCAAAATAACGTTTAAAGCAAAATTAAAGTGATTTATCATTTTGTTTGCAAAAACGAATATATTTAAATGATAAAATATATACATTTTGAGCAATCAAAAAAGGCGTTCAATACAGGATCAACTGGACTTTATTTGATCCTGTATTGAACGCCTTTTTTGATTTCATCATGTCCTGGACGACTGAGAATCTTCACCAGCATTTTGAGCAATGTTATGAATAGTAACAAAATCATGTCAGTGACACTTAATGCAACATCAAATTGAGCTTTAGGTGATCCTAAACAGAGTTGTTTCCACGCAGATATATTTAGACAAGGAAAGCTTTTCCATTCAGCTTTGGAGGACATTTTCTCATCTGGTGCAACATGGAAGACCAGAGATCCCTCAGAGACTCCAGATTATCCACCTGAAGTCCAAGGATACATTCAGAGCATCTCTCACATACTGGAGGATGTCAGTGCAGTGAGGGCTACTGAAAGCACTGTCCAACATGGCTCCCTGAACTACTTGGGAATTGTGGACTGTGTTGCTCGCTACAGGTAAACTCTTCTCTACTTGACTTTTCTTCTCCCACTTTCTTTGTAACACTCACAGAACACTTCTCTCTGCAGGGGTGTGCTGTGCGTTATTGATTGGAAGACGTCAGAAAAGCCCAAACCGTTCTTGAGCAACACGTATGACAACCCCGTTCAAGTGGCAGCATATGCCGGGGCTTTGAACAGCGATGATAACTACAAATATCAGGTGATCTAAGTTATACATTTATTTTTATTTTTTATTAAAGTTTTATTCATTTTACATATTAAAAAAACAACATAAAAGATAATAGAAAAAAAAACCATTTCACAAATATGTGAAAAAAAAAAATCAAAATACATAAAATGAAAGGTGGCAGAAAGAAGAAAATTTTCTTATTTTGTCTGCCCCTTTTTTTTCACAAAAAAACAAAACAAACAATTTACAAACAATCAATTCAAACAATTAACTACCAAAAACAACAGATCAATTTAGTAACATTTCACACTCAATAATCAACAAATACATTAGGATGCATTACTTAAAGCTTTAGTATTTTGCTAGCAGTTTAGACTTGATAATTTTTTTGAATTTCATCACAGAGTTTACATCTTTAACATCTTTTTCCAAAACATTCCACAATTCCACTCCCTTATTTGAAATAAAACGTCCCTTCAAACTAGTCCTATACAGTATCTAGGTTTAACAAACATTTCCGTTCCTTTTAAACTGTAACAGCTTTCTCTCTTTATGAAAAACATTTGAACATTTGTGGGTAGCACATTTTTATGAGCCTTATGCATTACTAAATCTACAATCTACCAATTCATAACATTTCAATAATTTGAGTTGTTTAAATAATACATTCGATGGATGACGATAAGGCTTTCTAGCAATAATTCTCACCGCTCTTTTCTGCTAAATAAAAATAGAATTAGTTATAGTTGTACACGCTTTACCCCAAACTAAATTTGTGATTTTTTAAAATGTTCCACACATTACTAATGTGTTCTGGTTGTAGGTTGAAAATGGGCTCATTGTTGTGGCCTATAAGGACGGCTCGCCGGCCCACGCTCACCAGCTGAGCTCAGAGATGATGTCAGAGTACTGGAAGACATGGTTGATGCGTCTTGAAGATTACAAAGGACAAAGGTAAAAGCAGACTGAACAAAGACAGGGTTTGTACGCAGTCTTGAAAAGTAGAATTGGGATAAACTATTTTCCAGATTATGATAACTAATACAAAAGAAAACAGATCACAGTGAAACAATTTGTTTTCTCACATATTGCATTTTATAAAATATTAAATTAGAATTTTTTTAAATAAAAATATAAAATAACTTGGACAAGCTGAGCATTATTAACTTTTCTTTAAATAATTTTTTTTCAATTCAATTCAGTTTATTTTATATAGCGCCAATTCACAACAGAAGTCATCTCAGGGCACTGAACAGAAATATTCATATACTGTACAGTAGATAAAAAAACAAGTTAACTATTTATCTGAGGAGCAGACTGCTTTGAGTTTAACTTAAACGCAGACTCTCATCTTGAGCAATGGAAAGGAAAAACTTCCTCAAAAGGAAGAAACCTTTAGCAGAACCAGGCTTAGGACAAGCGGTCATCTGCGTCGACCGGCTGGGTTTGAGAGGAACAGATACACAATGGCAGGTCAAGAATCACATGTTAAGATAGAAATAATATAAAATGAAAACTATTCAATTTTTACATTTCATTTAAGGAAAATAGATCAATTTGTCCTCCAGTAGTCTCAGTCTATAGCAGCATAGCAAGCCAACCCTAACTATAGGATTTATCAAAGGAAAGTCTTAAAACTGGACAGTGTGTCAGCCTCATGGACAGAAACTGGAAGTTGGTTCCACAAGAGAGGAGCCTGAAAACTGAAAGATCTTCCTCCTATTCTGCTCCTGGAAACTCTAGGAACCACATGTAAGCCTGCAGTCTGAGAACAAAGTGCTCTGTTAGAAAAATATGAAACAATAAGATCTTCAATATACGATGGATCTAGGTTGTTGAGGGCTTAGTAGGTTAGAAGTAAGATTTTGAATTCCACACTGAGTATGACAGGGAGCCAGTGGAGAGAGACTCTAACTGGAGAGATATGATCTCTCCTACTAACTCCAGTTAAAACTCTGGCAGCAGCATTTTGGATTTGGGCGGCCGTGGTGTAGTGGTAATGGCAGTCGTCTCCCGATCGGAAAGTTGGCGGTTCGACTCCCGGGACCCGCACCATGTGTCGTTGTGTCCTTGGGCAAGACACTTAACCCTGAGTTGCTCCCGGTAGGACTGGAAAGCACCTTGCATGGTAGTCTGCCGCCACCGGTTTATGAATGTGTGTAGCATTCAATATATGTGTAGCACTTTGAGATTTTCAGTAATGAAAAGTGCGTTATAAATTGAATTAATTATTATTATTATTATTAACTGAAGACTTTAAATAAGTATTTATATTATTAGTAAAAACTAGTGATATTACAGATATTAAAGACTGTGGTGTGGTTAGCAGCTCAGACTCATTAACAGCACATTCTCTGAGCTCTATCACATTGTGTGAGCGCTCTGTATTGCATGACATCATGCACAATGTATTCGACAAAGTGGCTAAAACTATTCCATCTTATCATAAAATAATTTTGGTTTATTTTCTCGAGCATGAAAGGCGGCGGGTGATGTCGAGTCCGAGTGGGTGATGTGGTGTAGATATCTGAATATATTCACAAGAACTCCACTTACTGATGTATTTATTTATTTTTTCTTTTTTTCGGCTTCTCCCTTCGTCAGGGGTCTCCACAGCGAACTAGTCGCACAAAGACATGGCAGTTGTTTTTACGCCGGATGCCCTTCCTGACACAACCACAGAACACCGAGCTACCACAGCCCTCTGTGTGGAGCAGAGAGCTGCTATCTAGGGTGCCCATGGGAGCAGATGGTGGGGGTTAAACGCCTTGCTCAAGGGCCCAGAGTGGGGCAAGTGAGGGTGGAGGCAGGTGCGGTTGTTTTACCTTTTCCTCCCACATTTTGATGTTGTCGGTACCGGGAGTTGAACCGGCGATTTTCCGATCACAGGGCCACCTTCTGTAACCTCTGCACCACCACTCCCTCAAGAACTACACTTACCGATATAATGATAATTTGGAAACAATTGAAGAGAATATTCAATAATAACAGCACCTTGAAATTACACACATCTAATTTTGTTTATATTTCAAGTCAGACGTCAGGACAATTCATACAAAGTCTTGAATTATTTAAAGGGGTTAAAAATGAAAGAAAACACGAAAGAACAGTTTAAGTAATTTATAATGGTTTTTAAAGTTTTTCAAACTTTAAACAAGGGATGAAGCTGTTCGTTCAAAATATATTACCTCATCTACTGTTAGAATGTTGATTACAGAGTGAGTTGTGTAGACTTTGTGTGCCCATGAAATTAGAGTTTTATTTTTCCAGTGTGATTAGATTATGCAGCAAATCCGATACGTTTAGAAATGCGTCATATTCCATATCAAAAGCAGTTGTTTTAATCTTTAAACTATCATTTCTCCTTTATCTATTCCATTTTTTTTAATCCTTTACCACCCATCAGTTTATCACAATAAGATATGTATATTTTTAATGTCATTTCAGAACAAGTTCTTCATCAAGTTCCTCAGGAAAGTGATGATCTGTGGAAAGATCTGCATGGATTATTTTAATTTCAGGCACCTGAAGTCTTAACTTAAAATGAGAAAGCAAGGCACTATGAAGGCTTTTCTTCACCAGTAGTAGGAAACTTAACAGATGGAGTATTTAAAATGATTGAACACACACCAGGTTTCTCTGTGTGAGGGGTCTTTAGTGAAGCCCATGTTTTTAAAGAGCCAGGCTCTGCTCCGTTATGAAGCAGAGCACTGGGTCGCCCTGAGCGTGGAGTCTCTTGGCCATGCTGTTGATTAGGACTTTAGCGTAGCCTTTCTCTGCTCCAGCAGAGTTTACGATGATCCCATGGCGCACGACGTGCACGTCAGAATCCAAGACGCCGGCTATCCTTCGGCATCCAGCACGCAGCAGGAGGGAATGCTCACAATCATGCTGCAAATCGTCCCAGCAGCTTCCTGGTTCCTTCCAAACTTCCACATCTGGTTGACCAAACCGAGGTGTGACTCATCCAGGGAGTTGATACAAAGCAAAGCAGATGTTTTATTTTTTGTAATGAAATTTTATCTGTATATTGCCAGAGCCTGTATTATGTTATTGCTCTGTGTAGTTTATACCAGTCTATAGAGCGAAGCTTGGTCACATCCTGCAGTGTCATCCTGTGATGCCTGACCGCTGCAAGACGCGTTATTTTCTGATGCAACTGATTTTAACGTAGCTCCATGTGAGAAAGACTGGTCCCTTCAAATCATGAATAAAATACAAGTTTGTGAGATTTGCAAGTCATTGCATTCTGTTTTTATTTACATTTTTACACAACGTCTCAACCTTTTCAGAGATGGGGTTGTAAATAAAGTGGAACTTCTCATCTGTTTTTTGTTTGTTTCCATTAATTGTGTGGTGTGGAGACACAACACAATTGTACAATCCTACAGCTGATGTAGCAAAAACGGTGAGAACTTTGAACACAATGAGGCAATAAAATTTGAATCGGATGCATTTGAACCTAAAAGTTACATTTCAAATCAAAGGTAATGAAAAGTATGACACACACACACAATGGTAAATCTGTGATGGGAAGGATTACTTAATGATCCAATAATAAGAAACATCTTCACCAAGACAAAGGTACCGTACTTGGTCCCATCAAAAACATGAGTTTCTTATTTTTTTTATAGAATAGCTTTATTTGTTGCCAAAATGAATGCATATTTGAAAAAAAAAAAAAAAAAAATCCCTTCTGGAAAAACAAGGAAATACAGAACACATACAAATACCAATAAATTATATTCATTATTTGGGTGATCACACAAAAGTAGGTGGTGTTTGCAGACAATTACACAACTTTGGCTTTTTTGTCAACTACAACAATGATGGTATCAAATTTATGTTTCTGAGGACCAAAAAAAAAAACCCATAGACCTAAATCACAGCGTGAAAAAGAAGACGATGTCCCTGGTTGTTCACACGGCTGTTGTGACCCAGGGAGATGTCTGAACTGGGTTTGTGACAGTCGATTTCCAGTCAGTTCCTTCATGGTAAAACATCTCAGTTGGGATTTTAAAGGAAGCTTTAATTGAACAACTATGGCATGTTAACTATAAAATAAATCACATTTGATGCAATTATTTTTGACACTGGTTTGTTTTTTGTCTCTCAGACACTATTAAAACTATACTGTATATAACTGTTCAGTGATTGGAAAAAAGCAGTCAAATTTGTGACAAAATAAAGATCTGCAACCTTTGCATAATTTCATTTGTCCATCCATACATTTTCTTTACCCGCTCCTTCCATTTTGGGTCACGGGGTCGCCGGTGCCCATGTCCAGCAATCACTGTGCGAGGTATAGGGGACACCCTGGATGGGTCGCAAGTCCATCACAGGGACACATAGACAACCAACCATTCACGCTCTCACTCACTACTAGCCTCTGGTGTGGCTCTTTCAAGTTTTGACCAAAACTAACACAAAACTGAATTTTATTGGTTGTTATACAAACAACAAAAAAGGACTACTGTACTGGTAGTTTTAGTAAGTAAGTAAGTAAGTAATGTTTATTTCTAGAGCGCTTATCACAGACATAAAATCACAAAGCGCTGTACAACAAAGTCAATGGCAAAAGTATACACAGAATAAAACAAGCATAAAATCTACAAATATCAATCAATGCAAAATACAATAAAATCATGACATAAAAGCTTTAGTTAATTAAGTTTTAGCAGTTTTCTTCTCAATTGTAAATATGTGAATACTGCAACAAGCACAAGGAGTAAAACATACCTACTTTAATATAAAAAAGTTAATTCTGGTCCTCTGGACATTCAAAAATACAAAACAAAAAAAATTGTAGAAACGTTTCGTCTTTCCTCCAAAAGACTTCTTCAGTCTGAGGTGCTGTATTCAGCTCAGTCTTTTAAATACCTACTGTACCCTTATGCTTTATTTTTTCCACAATTAAAAAAATTACCTAGGTCTGCTTAGTTCATAGTTTTTATTAATTAAAAAATCATCTAAGAATCTGGTCTTTTCCTTTGTCTAAAATTGTAAAAATTAAAATTATTAGTTATTTTATATTCATAAAGTCACCCCTAGTGGGCACAAAAGCCCCTTCCAACAAACCTAAAGTGGCCCATGAGCCACTAGTTGATAACCACAGTTGTAGCAGGTTGTTGCGGCTCTGAACACTTTTAATTTAGTGAACAAATGTGTAAAATGGTTCTTTTGATTGTAAAGGTTAGACCCCTGATTTAGAGTTATCAGCCTAAAGGGACAGGACTAAATACCATACACAACATTGGGTGAATTAGCAAAGTCAGTCCCTAAATGGGCCGTCGTCAGTAACATAAAAATAAGCAGCTTAAAATACAGTTTAAGAAGAATAAATATTACAGTATTAAAACAATAAAAAACATCACAATATAAAAATTGTGCCATTTATTCATGGCTACAAGTTCTCTTTTAGAAACTTTCAGTCTTGATCTAAAACGGTTACAGTCAGAAACTAGTTTTAAATCTAGGGAATTCTATGTTTTAATCTACAGAAAAGGCTTTTTGACCCAAGGAAGTTTAACAAAACGGAACTGTTGTGTAAAAAGAAAAGAGATCGGGTGCAGACTTCATATTTATCTCAAAGCTTTGGTGAACACCTGTGTGAGGTCCTGACCGGTTCTGGCTTCCTGAACTGAAAAGGTTCGTTTTATTGAGGGCCCATCAGGAGCCTGGCCCTCCCTTTCACCTTGGTTTCAGAACCAACCCCAGCAGCTGCACACAGGGAGCTGCTGCAGGTAAACATTTCTCAAGGATTCTTACACGGAACAACCACTGTGTCTACCACAACATTAAAAAGTCTCCAGCATGATAAAAGATGACCTCTCCACTATCTTCTTACCGATAGTCACATTGAGAATGATTATAATGTAGAGGAAAGATTATGCTGCACATTTTATTCAGAATAACAGTAAGGGAGCAGAAAAGGTTATAAATATATGGCAATAAAGTTCATGCTTAATAATCCAAGTACCAAATCCAATAATTCTCAGTTGGGCCATCTGGACAGTTTCTTTTTTATAGAAACGTTTCACCCTCTGTCTGGAGGACATCAGTCAGAGGAGTTCCAGCAAACTGTTTCCCCACCAAGCAGTAAACACCTTAAATGGACCAACCAGTTTGCTGGAGCCAAGATGGTTGTATACTGGTTGCAAACTGTTTCCCCACTGTAATTTTCACTTTTTTGGTACTGTTTTTGTACCCTGCTTCAGTATTTCTTTTTTCTTTCCTTTTTTTTTTTAGTGAGTCCGACGGTTCTTCACATCCTGAACATTTCATTGTAATGCTGACCTTGTGTTGACCAGCATATGACGAATAAACAACATAATCTACTTTGAAAATGTTAATTTTGATAAGAGGAAACTTTAATTCATTGTCAGCATGGTCACAATGTATAAATAATACATAATTGTGTATGCTGATAGTACGACTGTATTTTATTTTTATTTTTTTTCTATTTTATTTTCCCCCTAACTTGTCTCATCTTATTTCATTGTATGCCTTGTAATGCTGTTATTTCTTGTTGTGTTTGTTATATTTGCTTCATTCAATAAAAAAAATAAAAATAAAAAAAAAGCTTTAATTGTTTTTCATTTCCTTCCTGGTTAACGAATAAGCTCCGCCCACGCGGTGAGTTCGCTAATAATGAAACATAGTTGGATTAAAAAAAAATGCTTTCTCAATCAGAAAAACGGAGCAGAGAGGTGGTGTGATGATTTCCTACTGTGCCAGACTCGAACAGCATCTTGGTGAGTTATTTTAGTCACGTTAATGGCTCAATTTTGCCGCCACATTTGGGTGAGAGGACCATGCTAGCGGCTAGCTTACAAATTAGCTTAGAAATTAGCGCGCTACGGTAATCACGGACGCTAATTAGCTGCAAAAACCACATTTAAAACACACTTGCACTTATTTTTCAAGTCATTTTGAGTTATTTTTGTGGCTATTATAGTTTTTATGACATCTAATATCCCATTTGTATTCTGTTCATTTTAAGAGTGTGAAATGAGTGCTAAACACCTTGTGAATGCTAAGTATGGCTAATATCTCACTTAGTTGTTAGTGGATGATTTAGGTTGCTAAATTCAAGCAATTTTGTTTTATTCGCTAAAAGGAAACCTAATGGGTGAATATTTTTTCAGTTTAGGCTAAGATTTGAATTATTTAATTTGCAAAGAAAATTTGGAATAATCAAACTCATGTCTAACAAGTTAGATAACAGTCAGGACAAACAAGAAAACCAAGAATGATTGTTGTTAAAGTGCGACTAAACCCAAAATTAACTTTTTTTAGCTGATAAACTCCCTAGAATGTGTTTAAAATGTTATCTAGCACTATGGCTGTGTTTATTCTCACATAATTGTGCATATCTGTGTAAATTGGCAATATTTGGCAATATTTGGTCTAAAAATGTGTTTACGGTAGTTCTATGGGTTGAACTGGTGGATTACACCTTAATTTTCTTATTTGTGCAAACGCTCATGTGTGACATGTCTGCTCATGTGTGATGTCACACAGGTGGTTCAAGCAGAGCCAATCCCCTGCAGAGATGAGAAGTGCATACCTTATATGGAAGTGCTGCATTTCACTCCTGACAAGCGGTTTTATTTTTCTTTTCATTTTCATTTTTTTAGGCCTTTGGTTTTGGATGGAATGGGTGGAATGGATAAATACATCTACATGTTTATTCTTTGTTGTTGCTTGGTGTATGTTGTTGGCTAGAGGTTTAATTTGTTTTAGGTTGTTGCAGGTGGAGGCGTGAACAAAAGCACAACTCTACCTCCACCCCTTCCTTGTCTCTCGACACGCCCATTTTCAGGGAGATTTTGGAAGGAGGAGTTACCGATCCACAGGGTGTGGAGTTGCTCTTTAATTTACATGGAAACAAACTTGTTTGATTAACACAAGGATTATTTTGTGTTAAAACCATAGGTTAATGTTGTATATCAGAGGCGGCTCCAGGGGGGAGCTAGGGGGTGATAGCCCCCCCCTGGAAAAGTCACAGCACCCCCTTAGCACCCCAAGAAAATATCAGATTATTTTCTTTTTCATCTGAGTTAATATTCTTTAACATGAGGTTGTTGTGATTTTTTCCTCACAAAACACAACTAATAACATAAAAAAAAATCAGTGATTATATGGAGTAAAAAATAAATAAATCTGATCCATCAGCTGAAGCCCAGAAAGATGAGTGATGCTCTCAACACTGACCCAGTAAGGAGCAGAAACTGGTGACATGATGCCTCTGGTTATGCCATTTTTAGCTAATACAACTTGATAAATCATTTCCTGGCTTGCAGTGATAATAAATTATTATCTGGTCACATTAAATAACTACTTTTAACCAAAATCCAAAATAAACTTTATTAAAATAGCTTCACTGCATCTAAATTCATGCGCGTATAAACTGAAATAATTCCTGCTCAAATAGTTAATTTTGCCTTAGACAAGAGAATTAAGCCTTGACTGATTTATTATTATTGCTTGTTTATTATTGTTGTTGATTTTTAGTTTGATTATTTTTGTAATAAAACTTAAAAGACAACTTTATTCGGATGATTATTCATTTGTTCTGGTATAGAACTCCCTGTAATAACATATTCACCCTTTACTAATCAGAATCAGTCACTGAAGTACTTTGTAGAATATATTGATTAAGTTGTTGTTGGTCAGTAAACTGACCAGTGGGTGCCAAACTTTAATGAATGAAAAATAAATAAAACAAATGTAGTGGGGCTGAGATGGAAAAAGTGGCACCCTTCTTCCTCCATCTCACCCTTCGTTATGGCTACAAGCTTCTACCCCGAGGTTGTTAGACTCATGAACCCCTAGTCTGAAATATCACTGTGAAAACAAATCACTGTAATACCATTTGGTTATGTGCTGCTGATCTCATGCTGCTGATCTATTTCATGTTGCTGTGTTCACTCGTCCTCATCTGCTCACACAGACTCATGTTCGTGCTGCTATTGTTTGGCGCATTGTTTCGTACTAGTAGTGCTTAGTGTATTTTTAGTTTAGTGTATTTCTTATTTCATGTCTCGGATCTTTTTTACTGTTTTTCTTTACAATTTGTATTTTTGTTGGATGTAACTGGGACCCTGTCCATAGTTTCGTTCCACCTTATGTACCACATGTGATGTGAATGACACACATTGACCTTGAGAACTGAAATAATAAATTATCCTTCATAGCATCCTCAGTAAAATGCTTAGCCCCCCCTTAGCACCTGCAGAAAAATATATCTGGAGTCGCCACTGTTGTACAAGCCCAAAACCAGAAAAGTTGGCACGTTGTGGAAATCGCAAATAAAAACAGAATACAATGACTTGCAAATCTTTTTCAACCTATATTCAATTGAACACACTGCAAAGACCACATACTTAACGTTCGAACTGGTAAACTTTGTTATTTTTTGCAATTATTAGCTCATTTGGAATTTGATGCCTGCAACATGTTTCAAAAAAGCTGGCACAAGTGACAAAGAAGACAGAGAAATTTGAGGAATGCTCATCAAACACTTATTTGGAATATCCCACAGGTGAACATGCAAATTGGGAACAGGTGGGTGCCATGATTGGGTATAAAAGCAGCTTCCTTGACATGCTCAGTCATCCACATAGAAGGATGGGGCGAGGGTCACCACTCTGTGAACAAATGCGTGGGCAAATTGTCGAACAGTTCAAGAACAACTTTTCTCAACGAGCTATTGCAAGGAATTTAGGAATTTCACCATCTACGGTCCGTAATATCATCAAAAGGTTCAGAGAATCTGGAGAAATCACTACACGTAAGGGGCAAGGCCGAAAACCAACATTGAATGCCCGTGACCTTCGATCCCTCAGGCGGTACTGCATCAAAAACCGACATCAGTGTGTAAAAGATATCACCACATGGGCTCAGGAATACTTCAGAAAACCACTGTCAGTAACTACAGTTCGTCGCTACATCTGTAAGTGCAAGTTAAAGCTCTACTATGCAAAGCAAAAGCCATTCATCAACAAGATCCAGAAACGCCGCCGGCTTTGCTGGGCCCGAGCACATCTGAGATGGACTGATGCAAAGTGGAAAAGTGTTCTGTGGTCTGATGAGTCCACATTTCAAATTGTCTTTGGAAACTGTGGACGTCGTGTCTTACGGACCAAAGAGGAAAAGAACCATCAGGACTGTTATAGGCGCAAAGTTCAAAAGCCAGCATCTGTGATGGTATGGGGGTGCATTAGTGCCCAAGGCATGGGTAACTTACACATCTGTGAAGGCACCATTAATGCTGAAAGGTACATACAGGTTTTGGAGCAACATATGCTGCCATCCAAGCGACGTCTTTTTCATGGACGCCCCAGCTTATTTCAGCAAGACAATGCCAAGCCACATTCTGCACGTGTTACAACAGCGTGGCTTCGTAGCAAAAGAGTGCGGGTCCTCCCCTGGCCTGCCTGCAGTCCAGACCTGTCCCCCATTGAAAATGTGTGGCGCATTATGAAACGTAAAATACGACAACGGAGACCCCGGACTGTTGAACAACTTAAGCTGTACATCAAGCAAGAATGGGGAAGAATTCCACCTGAAAAGCTTCAAAAATTGGTCTCCTCAGTTCCCAAACGTTTACTGAGTGTTGTTAAAAGGAAAGGCGATGTAACACAGTGGTAAATATGTCCCTGTGCCAACTTTTTTGCAATGTGTTGCTGCCATTGAATTCTAAGTTAATGGTTATTTGCAAAACAAAATAAAGTTTCTCCGTTCGAACATTAAATATATTGTCTTTGCATTCTATTCAGTTGAATATGGGTTGAAAAAGATTTGCAAGTCATTGTATTCTGTTTTTATTTGCGATTTGCACAACGTGCCAACTTTTCTGGTTTTGGGCTTGTACATGCTGTGACGTGTGTTATGGATAAATGGTGTAAACAAGCTACTACACCACACATTCTTATTTACATAATCTCCCTTCAAACCTGGACACTGGTCCATAATGTTCCCACCTAAGGCCCCTAGCCTTAAAGGTGCTATGTGTAACTTTCTGTAGAGCACAGAACTTAGAAATATTTTCAACAGGCAAAGCATACTGATCCCTCCCCATCAGAGCCATATACTGTATGCCTCTGCCCCCTTGCTCTGCTGAAATTAAAATTCAAGCTCTGTTTTAATTGGCTGATTCAAATTCAAGCTCTGTTTTTATTGGCTGGTTACAAACTCTGTTTTTATTGGCTGGTTAACGGCGGGTCACTCTGTGTTTTTAGTGTTTTTATAAATGCTGATAGAGAAGCAAGGGGACTATAGTTTTTTTTCAGAGATTACTTTGTCTAACACCAGTCTGTCAGTAGATAGTGACAGAGTGAAGAAATATGTTAAAAATATATTGTTAGAAAAGTTACAGACTGCACTACAAAGTTACATAGTGCAGCTTTAAGTAACACCTGTTTTAAAGTACATCTAACAGTGTTGAGTCAGATCCTCTGGATGGATTCTTCATTGTTGAAAACATTTTGGCTTTTATCTAGCCTGGCCCTCGCCTTCCTGCACAGCTCCGCTCAATTCTCATTTCCCTTCACTGCACAGTCTGGGACTTCTCCCATTCACAACGATTTCTCCGGTAGAATTTTGTTCGGACCAATCAGAGAACAGAAGGGGCGGAGTTTTTGGCCCCCTAACCCATGCCCCCACCTGTCCCAGCGCGCAGAGCCCTATAAAGGGCTCTGCCAGCGCGCAGCCAGCGAGCAGCGGCATGTTCTCATTCAAAGCGATGCAGGACTGTTTTATATGTGATATAAATGTATTAATTTCCCCTTCTTAATCCCTTATCTGGAGTTTTCTTTTGTTTTTTTTGGCCAAAAGTCAAGTGATCGCTCGCTCCCTCCTCCTTCTCTCCCTCCGCTGAAATGAACAAGGAAATGGCTGAGGTTGTCACGAGAATTAAACTCGGGTTTTACGTTGCTGCCCGAGTCCCATCAGATTTTCTGGTCTTCTGGTGAGCTGGACCAGCGATCCATGGTTTTATTTTATTTTATTTAAACGTTTTATAACATATAAACACAGGATTTCCAGCGCGGCAGCCAGCAGCGAGAGAAAAGCTGCAGGAGGCGGAGCAGTTGTCAAGTTCACCAGAGCACGGGGGGTGGCTCTGAGGGGAGGGAGCAGAATGCTTTCCCTGTTCAAAATATCCAATGGTTTTGTTCCTCAGCAGAGGCCAACGCCTCCAGCAAGAATCGTTTTAAAATGGAGAAAGTCCAGACCCTTGTCTGAAGCGAAGTGAAGGACAGGGTCTGGTTTTAACCAGGCTAGCTTTTATCCGAAAGATATCCGAAAGATTGAAAGTAATGAAATGTCCACTCTTACTACAGTAAATACATTCCTTGGCATTTATCCATTGCTGCTTTTTCTCAGGGGTTAATCAAGTGCACCCAATTTGCATTGGTTCTGGCTCGGACTCCATTGAAGCCTTTGACTGGGTTATGTTTGATATGGTAAAACTTATTTGGCCGATAACCAATACCAATGTTTTAATATACTTTCCTTTGTCAGAACATAGCCCTCTTATTTAGACTTATTTGCTACAAAAATTATGTAACAGCTGTAAGAGCTGGTGACATATATTCAGAAACAGCCATATGATATGCATAGCACTTTAACTTATATTAAATGAAAATTGTTCAGTATTATTTATTAGCATTAGTCACCTGCGATACTGTCTCACTTGTGGAGGCTTGTTCTGGGTTCCTAGCTGCAGTGTGGGATCCTCTGCACTCCTGTGCATGAAGGACAGACTTTTTAACTTAAAAGTTTTTGCCTATCCATTGTGCCATAAGACTAATCATGCTAACGGGGCTAACACTTGACATCCAGATGTCTGTGGTAAAACTCACCCAAGTGCTATCAGCTATTAGCTTCTTAGTAGCGTCGGAAATGACGGCTTGTAACTCAGGTAAGGATACGTTGGAAAAATATCTGACTGGGGACGATGTAGCGATGCTCAGCGTAGCCCAAAAATATTTGGAATCCGACATCCTCAACAAAGACAAAAACTACCAAACTGCCAACATTTTGGCTTATTCCTCTCTGCCACGATCAGATCAGGTAGTGTAATTCAGTTTTTTCAAATGTTGTTCATTTGTACCTTAGGGCCACCGTAGGTAGGCACACGTGACGTCATTGTGTTGTGCTGGCACTGCAGGCATCCTTGTCACTGGGTTGTCATACAAAAACAGCACCTTTTATATCAGTGAGTTATTTTGATGGAATGGCCGATATTGAACTTTAACACTAATATCGCCCGATATCGATACATGCCAATAATATTGTGCATCCCTAGTAACAATATACTTATACATAAATGCTGTAAATAGGATATTTTTTCTCTTTCTAAAATAACAAGTAATTGTTAAATGGACTGTATTTACCAGTATATAGCATCTTTCTATCTTATCAAGATACTCAAAACGCTTTACACTACAATCTGTACCCTCATTTACCCATTCATACATTACTCGATCTGTACAAAGAATAATTGGTGCTTTTTAGATCACGTGCAGACACAAAATGGGACACATCAGAGGCAATGAGTGGTTCAGGGTCTTGCCCAGGGATACTTCAGCATGTGACTGCTGGTGGAATCGAACCCCCAACTCTCCCATTGGAGGATAACTGCTCTAACTACTCTTCCATAGCTGCCCAAGTAAGTTTCTTTCGGCTGCTCCCTTCTTCAGGGATCACCATAGTGAGCAAACTTGCAGGAAAGATTTGGCAATTGTTTTAACGCCTGGTGCCCTTCCCGACGCAAACTGGTTTCGAACCTGTAACCTCAGGATTACAAGACCACAACTCTGACCACCAAGCTACCACAGCTCCCAGATGACAAGTACGTTTACTTTTTGGAGATACATTAAATTAATTTTATTATTTTTTTGATTACCAACCACCAGTTATAGATACTAGACAGATAAATCACACAATAATTAACAAGTCTGAGCAAAAAAGAGAAGTGTGTATGCACAAACATTTAAAACCAACTTTATTTGAAAATTATCCTAAATGGCTCTTTCTGCTGAAGCATAAAATAATGAAATTATACATTAGATATTCTAAAGTTTGATGTTTGTCAGAATACAACACAGACACATATTTAGAATCTTAATTACAGGTCTTATTATTTTTTGTTCATTCAAAGGAAAATTAACAGAGTTAAGAGCTTTCTGTTAATGTCAAGTTCAGGTTATTTTCCACACATGTGTGTTTTAGTAGCCTGATGTCATTCAGCCAACGGCGACTCCACACAGTAAAATTGCACTGGAAGGTCTGAAAAATGAAAGTTAACATCATAATTAATATTAAAAATAAAGATTAATTTATACAAACAAACATGACGTGTTGTTCTGAAGTAGAAATTAATACCCTAATATTTTAAAACAACTGTAGCATTTTAAAACTACCTCTCAATATAAAGACTACTGTACTTTTTAACTAAAGCTAAATCTCTGTTTTTTGTTAAAAGTAAATACCTGAGCCAGTTGTGGGTCTTGTTGAATGCCACACAGTTCATTTTCGCTGTCCTTTGTGCAGTTGGTTTTTGCCAAATTCACATTTATGGAGTATTTCATGCCTGCAACCACCTTTAAGGAGAAACAGGTGAGAAATAGACATTTCACATTTCAGTGATACAGACTTGGACTGACACTTATGTAACTGTCAACCTATTGTTATGTCAAAATTACTTTAGATGAAGGAGTAAAAACAGTTGATGGTTTGAATACAAGTATGACTGCAGTATGTTCAAGTTTTAACAGAAATATTACTTTAAACACAAAACAATATTTAAATTTCAAGCAGAACTGACCTGAGCCTGAGCCTTGATCACCTCGATCACTTTGTGTAGGTACGTGTCGTTGTGACCATTGTTGTGTTGGGACACAGAGAATTTCAGAGCCCTTTGGACACCTTCATCATTGACATCTGCATCCCTAATTCCACCTGGCATAACACATAACCCAACAGCATAAGCAGCTGCAAGAAAAGGTAAAACTGTCTTCCACATTGTTGTTTTGTCAATGCACCCACAGATAGATATATTTTTTAACTTGATGCTGCTTCTCTTTTATATACAGTCCACACGAGTTCGAGGAGTGATTCATCCAATCAGAACAAACCTGTCTCATAATCCCCTCCTCTCAGAAACGACTGGACTGATCTGTGTTAAAAGGTAAATACGGGACATGAGCTTTCCGAGTACCTTGTTAAAAAATAAACAGACACCATTTACCGTACAGACAGTGCAAAGGTTGCTTGCAACTTGACGGTCATTTGAAAAACGTAGTTCCCCCGCTTTCTGTTCTAAAATTTAATTTATTATAAAGTATTTTGTCTTGTCACCCTGTTTTCTAACTTAATTTTAAGGCTCTGGTGAGGATCAGATAAAAAAAGTGAAATGCATAACCATCTAATGATATGCTTAATGCATTAGGGGCCAGATTTTGGCTCCCTTGACTTTCACATTGAACCATTTGTGTAACCTTTTATGTGTTCAAAGTAAACACTGGAACACTAACCTTTGAAACTGTGTCTAACCAGGTTGAGTCAGGTCCTCTGGACAGATTCTTCTTTAGTTTAGGTTAGTTTAGTTTATTTATTTCATTCATTTTATAATAAAATACAAAACAACATACATACAATGAGAAAAGAAAAAAAAAACACATATGAAATGAAAGGCAGCAGATGAAGAAACAATCTTATTTTATCTGCCCCTTATTCTCTAACAAACAATTCATACAACAAATTTCTAAATGAACAACTCATTTAACCTCTTTAATCTCATACAATTTCTAAATTAAACTCATTTAGATATATGTT
>JBBPBX010006185.1:0-37051 GCA_038048925.1 Garcialebias charrua
TATATATATAAAATGTGTGTGAGTGGTGAGGCAGAGCAGAAGGTGGGGCTGTGATTGAAAGATTGCTGTGTCAACTCCTGGTACTAACAGCAAAAATGTGGGTGAGATTGCTGAAGCCCTCACTCCTGTCTCCACCATCATTTGCCCAACTCTGGGCCCATGAGCAAGGCCCTTACCCTCCCCATCTGCTCCCTGGAGCACCCAAGATGGCAGCTCTCTGCTCCACAGAGGGCTGTGGTAGCTCGGTGGTCTGTGGTTGGGTCAGGATGGACATCGGGCATAAAAATAATTGCCAAGTCTTTGTGCGACTTAGTTCACTGTGGTGAGCCTTGATGAAGGGAGCAGCTGAAATTATAAAATAATAATAAGAAAAATAAAAAAATATGTACAGTATATATTTATTAGGCACATAGGAAGGTATGAAATCCATAAGAACCTTTCTTACCCCTAGATGCAGCGACACACCAAAAATAAGAAAAGCAACCCTCTATTTTCTTTTGTTCCCCAAGTTATCCAGCTCCCAAGGTTTACAAATACTGTACTATACAGTACTGTATATGGTGGCAGCCATCTTGTATTTTGACCTGGCAACCCAGTTTTCAAAAGGAATCTTCCTTACACGTATGCAGCCACATACAGAAATGGAAGTCAGTACTTCACTGATTTTCAAGTTATTGCGCTCACATTTACAGATGGATGAACAGGGGCCATGTCCAGTTGTCCCTCTTTGCTCTGTGATGAGAGGACAAACATTTAGAGGCCCTGTTCAACCAGTTTTATTTAAGCTCCCTTGGCTTCAACATTCTACTACTTTGAAATTTAATATTTGATCCACTGATGTCTTTGCAACCAGTTTATTAAACCTGATTGTTCTTTTGAAATTGACTATGAAACAAAATCTAAATAAAGGGATTTTCCAGTTGTAGGGGGATCAGGAAAGACTTGAGAAGTGATGGCAAAACAGGGTAAATGTTCAACATAATCACTACACATTGGTACAATTATCTAAAAAATGTTTTTAAACATAGAGCATTAAATATTTTAGGGATTTTCCTTAATCCTAAGTGTCCTCCCTTTATTAATTCATTATTAGCGGCTGACATCAATGTTTTTGCCAGTGTTAATGTGTCTGTCTTTTATCAAGCTATTCATGAACCACAGATTGCACCTAAAAAGTTTTCATGGTTTGTCTAAAACAGATTAAACTTTGTATTTTCTCAATCTAAGATGAGCTTATACATGCAAAGTCAACACTCTAAGAACATTTTTGTTCTGAACTGCTTGAAATGACATGTTTGAAAACCCGATTTAGTAGGAAACACACACAAAAAAACATTTCAAATTTTGTTCTGACAGACCCAACAATACTATAAATATTTTTGTCTGAGCCTTGGTTAGCACCCACACACACACACACCTCTATAAATAATATCGAGAATGTTGCCTTGTTTATCCACTTTTCATGATCAAGCACATTGTTGCTGTTGTTGTTTTCATTTCCTTTATACCTTTTGCTAGATCTGCAAAAGTTCATTGTACGAAATCAGCGCTAAATCTGTGCTATTCCCAAAATTTCACAAGTTTTGATTGCGCTGTAACAAACAAACAAATACATAAATAATCAGATGCATGATCAACCTTAACACGTGCATTTAAATGTTCCCCCTCCCGATTGTTTGGCCTGGCCTTCCATAAAACCAAAACCATAAAACAACCAAATATGGAGTTTAGAAGAAGACACCAGACCCTCCTGCACACTTATAGTCTTTCTCCTCCAATGTTCTGCAAACACATTGTGAGACTGTTGTAATGTAATAAACATAAATGTTCAAGTTTGTCTTATTTATTTGACTAGTCTTTAGAAATGAGTCAGTTTTCACAGACTTGTGCTGGTGAAATGAGAATTCAAGCAATGCAAGCTCCCATTCCTGACCAACACATCCAAATGGAGATCTCTCAATGTAATGTTTGCTCTGTGAAGGAAAAAAAAGAGAGAAAAAGTGAAACCACAATGGCCATATTTGGTCCTAATCCTTCCACACAAACATCCACTGAACCCCTGACTGAACTGTGAAGGACAACACTGACATCTGCTGGTAAGAATGCACACTGACTTCTGGAACTCAACTTTCCATCTTCAGACCTACAAAATAAAAGTAGTTGAGGCTTGTGACCCCAGTTAGAACTGGTTTATGTTACCTAATAAATAACTGAAAAATGCCAACACGAACATGAAGCCATGAAATGTGTGCCACTGTGTGTATTTTCGTTTCCCTGTCTGTTAGTTAAGTGCCCCGAGAAGGATTGATTGGATTTTAATGAAACCCTCAGAAAGTAATGACTGGATGTACATCAACAATTGATAAACCTTTAAAGTCAGCTCAAAGTTATGCTGCCACAGCCAGTCAACCTTAGCAATCTAAAAAAAGTCTATATTTTTTGCCAAATTTAGAAATCACGTAAAATTTGGCATCATAATAACTATTAGTTATTGAAGGTAGATATACAATTAACACTTAAAGTTACTTTATTCAAGACTGCTTTTACAGCGAATAAACATTTGTGACCATAAAATGCCTTTTTTCTTCTCTTTTTCCCTTTATAGATGGCCTCCCTTCTCACCTCGCAGCCATCCTCTTCACACCAATATGATATTATTATTATTTTAAATTTTTATTTTTTATTTTTTAATAGAAAGAAAGGAAAAGACAGAAAGTAAGACTACAAAACAAATATCCACAAGAAGAGCAAAAAGCAACACACCCAACCACTGTCTGCAATCCTGCAAAGTACATGACAGAACACAGCAACAAAACACATATGCATAAAAGACACATAACATTCATGACTTTGCAGTAGATTATTATAAAAAAAAATATATATATACACATACATATACATTCATATTCAGTCATATACCCATCTACATATATACATACGATACCTGCATGTGCATCCCTGCATCTATTAGTGTGTGGTTGTAAGCGTGCATAAGTGAATAAAATGCATTTAACTCTGTCAGTTTTACAGCTATTGAGCTAAAACTGGTGTGGTAGTAGCTAGAGTCCTTCACAATAAATTATCTGAATGCTAACACAATGAGCTCTATCTTTGTTTAAAACTGACACGTGATGCAGTGGGCGATATGCATTACCTCAAATAAATAGCTAGTTTCACCAACATTTTTATAACATGACTGAAATGTTCCATTAGCAATTATCGTTTGGTGCTTCATGACCCTCAGAGGGATCCCGACTCCAACTTTGGCAACCGCTGTGTTACGTTATGTGGTTTGTTACGGCCTGGCTCTAGGACCATAACAAATGAAGGGGGAGCAACGCATGGGATAATTTAGACTTATATTTATTTAACAAATATCATGGCTGGCTGGAGAAAAGGGGTCAAGAAGGGAGAAATGAGAGCAAGTGGTGGATCTGAAGCTCTTCACTGGCCAGCTGCCTTCACTTCCAATCAACACCAATTAAACACCGACATGTTGGAGAGGCCAAGAGGAAAGTCTTGGACCATAACAGGTTCAGCTGTAAGAAACAATGAAGGGTTTACATTTTTGCTTTGTTTGACCTATAAGCTTATCTGGGATCAGGTAACGAGTCAAAGTAACAACATTCACTGCTGAATCTGAATAGAAAATATGCATTTACAGAGGCATACAGCTGTCATAATTACTTTTTTAATAATAATAAAAAAAAAACAATTTATAGTGCTGGTTGTTTAAAACTCTTTATTTTGAATGAATACAAAAAATACTCTTGTGACCAGATAAATATTGTACATACAGCATCAAATCATGAAACGAACGCAGTCTTGTCAAAGAAAGCACAACACTGATTTAGAACAGACCGAGTAAGTCTTTATCATTCTTTTTTTTTAAAAATACTCCAACAAATCAGTCGGACAGGATAGTTTAGATTAGTTATAACATTTAAATAATAAAAACCTTTTTATAGTGGTTAGACAATGCAACGAGGAAATTAATCAGCTCATTTCAGAAGGGAGTTGAAGAATTTGAGTCATTTTTCTCAGCTTCAGATAATAATTGCCATTTGTTCACTGTAGCCTAGTGTCTAAATCCTAAAGTATCCACACAGATGCCCTTTATATCAGCAGTATAACACCGGCGGCAGGCAGGGCACCAGCCAAGGCATTATGCTATATGGCAACGAGGTTAGCTTTAACTCCCTCGATTAGAGTGGCATAAAGTTTGATCCAGAGAGGACAAGGCCCTGCGAGCACTCTGACCTCCAGCTGCTGCAGGGCACACTCAGGTAAGGCACAATGAAGATCAGACACTGCTACGGACAGACCGAAGAGATGAGCTGCGGACTTTTTAAAATGGATTATTACAGCAAAGAAAGAAAATAAGTTCTTCAGTTATAGCGTGAAGCCTTGTTCTTCTTTTCGGAGAACATTTCCTTTAAAATGCCATCTTCAGGACAAGAAATATGAGCAAACTCAGAGCAGAATGTATTCTCATTACCAGTCCAGCGCCCGGGGCCCAACATCATTACAGTACACACACAACTCGTTTTCTAACCAACAACGGAGCGCAGCTGCATTATGATGTCGTTAGAATATTCAGTGTAATATCACAGTCGAATGGGAAACGACTTTACAAAGGCAGTGAGTGGTGGAAAACAACCAAATGTGAACGTGCTCCTGTACAATAAGAGCATGAACAAAACTGGCGGATGCTAGTGGAGCAGGGATTAAAACATAAAGACGAGAAAATATAAAATAGTGTTCATTAATGCAACGATAATACATACGACCAGCTTTGTGTATTCTGAAACTGGTGGGAGATTATAGAGTGAAATAATAATACACGAGCAGCAAGAGGTTTTTGGTCACAATTCATCCAGATCCTCTGGACAAGAAAACATATACGCTCTGCTTTTTAACTGACAGTACACATGCTGAACTGATCTTCCCGTTTCGTGTTTGGCATCAACCTTTTCGTTTTTCCAAATAAAACTCCTCGATTTGAAAATATCCGTTGGTTAAGCTGCATACACCAGGTTACCATTTGTGATGTTCTGCTGGTTAGTATGGTTGAAATTTGTTGAGATTATGGTGCATGCAATCCAGAAGTGAAACGATTACGGCTTCTTATTTATTATTTCAAGGATTTCACATTATCAACCCTAACTTGTAGATCTAGCATCTCAATCTTCTTTGCTCCAACCTTATAACCGTTATAGAACATTTTGCAACTAGAGAGGAATGTTTCCATGAGTAATATCTTTGATCCATGCCTGTAACAGTCAGTACTGCTCATGATGCACTAATACTTATAAAGTAAAGATAAATTTAACCAAATAACTTGATCCAACTGTGTCAGACTGCAAACAAATAACAACCTTCATATTAAAGTCTGAATGTCAATGCCATTCATTGACAAACACACACATCACACACACTCACACAAATACACCACGGAGCACAGGCACTTGTTTTTTTCTCACCAAACAGGCCTGTTTCAAGTGCTGTGTTTTCAATAGTCATGTCTGAGTAAAGCAGAAGAGGGTCTTTGCTGTGTGTCAGTGCGCACACACGGGGCGCTCGGCCTCGGTCAGCCCTCGTCCTCCCTCAGCTCGCTGGGCAGGAACTTGTATTGCTGCTGTCGGATCTGAGCCAGCTTCTTCCGAGCTTCCTCCAGCTCGCGCTCCTTCCTCAGCATCTCTTCCTGAGCTGCGATGATCTGAGGAGAAGATCAAGAACACATGATGGAAACGGAGCCTTGCACTGATCGTTTCAAATTTCTTCTGGGACTATGTGGAAAGAGGGCTCACAGGAAAAAAATGATGATAATGCAGAAACTGGTTCATGCATTTAATGCTTCTGGGTGGATTTTTGTAATTCGTTATTATCTGGATGCACAAAAATAATGATCTGAAACATCTGTAATTGATCTAAAACACTGCTTAAAGGCTCCAGTATAGCTCTGCGTACGTCCATACGTGTGTCAGTACGCGCGTGCTCTACGCAGACAGATCAGCCCCACACCCCAGCGTACGTTCTCGTGTATTCTCGCGTTTTCGCACCAAATGTCGCTGATTGGTCATTTGCTGACCCGCCTACTGAATTGATTGACGGGTCGGGGGGGGGGCAGCTCCAGCCGCAGCGGTGTTCTGTGTTTATATGTTAATAAAAAAGTTCTAAAAACAAAAAAACAGGGAGCGCTGGTCCTGCAGTCCACACATCAGACCAGCACACCAGGAAATCTGCAGAACCTCCCGCAGCCACGCTGGACCTGAGTTTAATTCGCTCGTGACAAATTTGTTCATTTCTCATCATTTCAGTCATGGAGTCAATGGAGGAGGAAGCGATCACTTGCCTTTTGGCAAAAAAAACAAAAGAAAAGGCCAGATCAGGGATGAAGAAGGGGAATTTAATACATTTGTGTCGCATACAAAACAGTCCGGCGCCGGGCAGTTTATTGTGCGACAACGCGTTTGCGTACGCGGTCGTAAAATTTGACCTTTGCGCGTACATGCCCTGCGGGGATACGCTTGTACCTCTGCGTAGTACGTGCGTACAGCTGCGTATGGACGTACGCAGAGCTATACGGGGGGCTTTAGAGGGGGAGATTATGTTTCTTCAATTTTAGCTGCTCTCCATTGGCTCCTGTACAACGTGCAGATTAGAATTCAAAGTCTCACAGCTACACTAAAAACTCTGAACACCAGGCTTCTTTTCATATTAAGGATCCTATTGCTCCATGTCCTCTAAACAGAGCACTTCACTTTCAGACTGCAGGCTTACTTGTGGTTCCTAATGTTTCTAAAAGTGGAATGAGAGGCAGCGCTTTCAGCTCTCAGTCTCCTGACTTGTCAACATGGTGCTCAGGATGCAGGATTGCAATAAAGTGAGCATTTGACGAAATCTACTGGCAACTTTTACTAATTGGTAAATTCATAATGTACTGCATGGTGATGTATTCTATACAAATGAATTGAACTGAACTGAACTACTTCTGTAAGACTTCAGTCCTGTTTCATGCAGCTTTTATTGCTGCCTGCTGGTCAGATACTGTAATGTCATCAATTTTAAAGCTTTTATTTAATGTTTTTACCATGAAAAGTTCTTGTTGATCTATCATGGCCTATTTTGGTGTTTGAACAAGTTATCTACTAAACATTCATTGGAAAGTTACAAAGTAACACAAAATAGCTCATCTAAGCAGTGAAGAGAAAAAACCTGTCCCTTCTCAGCAGCGATGATCCAGACCTGTGGTCAGGGACTTCACTGAATGGTGACTCTTCCTTTTTAAAGTTAAATGTTTCTAAGACAAAGGAGATTGTCAATGATTTTAGAAATACTCTTCAGTTGCAGCTCCTGTGGTCATTAAGAATGAAGCTGTAGAGGTGGTGCAGCAATTTAAATACAGTATCTGGGAATTGTTCTTGATGACAAACTGACCTTTGACCCCCATCTGAACTCACTTTGTAAGAAGGTCCACAAGAGAATGTATTTTTATGAGAAGCTCTGTGGTTTTAATGTTGATTCAACTTCATGATAATGTTTTATTCATGTTTTATTGAGTCCCTTTTAACTTCTACCTTCATCTGTTGGTTTGAACTTTTGACATGTAAAAAACAACAACAAAAACAAAACAAAAAAACAACCAGGAACAAACTCTCGGGGATTGTCGGGATGTGCAACAAAACTGCTGGCATAGCCCTACAGAACCTCACTGACCCGCACAAGGGGAGGTCAGTGAACAAGACCAGCCTGATTCTGGCAGATCCTGATCACCACGCCATGGTGAAATCAGGTTGCTTCCATCTGGACGCAGGACAAACAGACTGAAAAACACCTTCATCCCTGTAGTGATCAGGCTTCTCATTGAACACCAATGATTTCTGCACTGTTATTTTAATGTATGATGAACATCTTGTCTAGTATGGATGTTTTGTGTGACTACTGACTGTGAAACAAATTGCTCCTTGGGGATAATAAAGATTGTTGAACTTCTGCATGTTCAGTGTCATAAATTTATTGTCAATAAAGTTTGGTTGCTATAAAAAAATTATTAATGACAACCAGTGACGTGCGGTGAGGTTCATGGCTGGTGAGGCACTGTGCAGTTTTTTTTCATATGTATAATAAAAAACAAACAAAAAATGTTCTCCACGTTTTGGCTTCTGTCTGCCATAGCTTCTTCAGTGCTTTGGATACTTTGGATAGCGTTATTTTATGATCAAAACGAATGTGTTAAAAAATATATACTGTATACGAAATAGCGTAATGTGTATTGTATTAGTTAGAAAATTGGAAAGAGTTAGTCATTTTGTACTGTTGGTTGAAGATTATTACTGTATTGTTTAATCTGATTGTTCGAAAAAAGGGGCAGATATAATAAGATTTATTCTTCTTTCTGCTATCTTTCATTTTTTTAATATTTTGTACATTATCATTTATGGGATTGTCTTGTATTGTTTCTTTTGTAAAAAAATGAACACATTTAATAAACATAAACATTTTCTTCTTTTATAATGCATGAACCCTACAGAGTAATTTATTCACCATTTGATTGGCAGCAGTTAACGGGTTGTGTTTAAAATCTCATATCAGCAATCTTTACACATACAAACTGTAGCACACAAAAAAGCACATTTAATTTGGAGAAAATTTTATTTTAGTCTTACCTTTACTTATAAATTAAATTAAACTATAACAACATTTTTATTTTACAGAAAAGAGCTGAGAATTATTACAAGAAAGCCTTACTGTCATCCATCTAATATATTATTTAAACAACTCAAAGTACTAAAGTTTTATGATTTGGTGGACTATAATATTTTGTTAGTAATAGAACCCTCAAATGTTCAAATGTATTTTGTTAAGAGACAAAGCTGCTACAGCCTAAAGGGAACTTTAATTTTTGCAGAACTAGTTTGAAGGGACGGTTTATTTCAATACAGGGAGTTGAATTGTGGAATCGTTTGGGAAATGATGTTAAAAATGTAAACTCTGTGCTTATGTTTAAAAAAAATGATCAAAACTAAATTGTTAACAAAATACTAAAACTTTTAGTTAAATGTATAATGTTCTAGATATTTGTAGATTGTGAAAAGTTACTCTTTTTTGCTCTGTTACTTATAGATAATTATTGTTTGAACTTGTTTTGTTTATGAAAAAAGGGGCAGATAAAATAAGATTTCTTCGTATTCTTTCATATAATATGTGATATGGTTTTTTTCTTTAGCGTAGCGCTGTCAGTGTCACTTTCTCCTGCAGCGCTCCGCTGCAGGAGGAGGCTCAAGCAGGATGGGCTCACTAGCCCCGCCTCCTCCTCCATGCGGCTTGCCTCGCACGGCACCTTTTATCACCGTTTTATGATCACTCAGCACAAGAAACACGTTACGTCACACACACATACAGTTTTTAGACAAAACACTATACATTATATTCACCAGCTAAACTATAGAAATGTAGTTTATATAGCAAAAGTATTTGGACATTTTAATAGCGACATAAAAGAGGCAGGAATACGAGCTCACTGCAGCTGGAGCACAGTCAGCCGAGTGATTGCGCAATCTGGTGAAGCGGATCTGCCGGTGCCTCTCTGCGCACGTCTGCACATCTCTTCTCAGTATTTGAATGCTAAATAAGAAAAATATGTGATTTTGAATAAAAAATAACTTAAAACTGGTTTAGTTTTAAGTAAAATAAGTTTATAGTACAAATCAAAGGATAAATACAATACTGTAATGACATTTATTTTTTCAATTTACATTTTTTTCTTTCCATGATGACAGGTGAGGCGTGGCCTCACTTGTCTCCCATGAACGCACATCACTGATGGCAACTCTGATTGGTTTTTACAAACTTTTAGGAGCAGAAATAATAATAATAATTTAAAAAACCTGTGCACTTGTAACATTGTTCACTTTCCTTATTGCTACATTATTCATGCTTATTCTGATACAAAATACTTATATGTAGTAATATCATAAAATTAATTTTGAACCAATAATAAATAAATAAATAAAATGTTATTTATCTCACATCTGTTAAAAAAATGTCAGTGATATTGTGAAGTTGTTAAAGTGACAGTCATGCGCCAGAATCCTGTCTGTGTGACGGTGACAGCAGTGAGATAAAAGACGACAAGATGAAGCTTAGGGGAACCACTGACTGAGAGGGGAACCCAACCACAACATTAAACTAACAAAAGCAAGGGGAGAAAAGAAAATAATTTCATTTTTTTTATTTTTGCCAAGATGAAAGAAAACCTCATGTTGTTTTAGCTGAAGCAAGGAGGCGTGATATTTTGGAGCTGTTAACAAACCTGATCAACAGCTTTGCAACAGAGCGGATGAGCTGTTTTTGTCTTATCTGCAGGAGCTCATCACAAATTCAGAAAAGCAACCGTGGCATTTCAGCACATCAGCAAGAAACACGAACACTCAGTAATGCTCAGCGGAAAAGGGCAATCCAAACTGTGGAAAAGCATTCGCGCTACAGCCTTCACAAGGATTTATTTTTCACCTGAGCAATGCCTCCAACGAATCTGGTCTTCACCAAAACGCTGTCGTCCTCCGTCTTGTCAAAAGCTGCTTTCTGAGCTGCTTTGACCAGATTGTCTGAAGCTCGCTTCACGGCATTGCCAGCAGCCTTGGGGTAAAACAAAAGAACATATTGAAAAAGTTAGCATGCACACTGTTATTCACACAGCTGCAGTAAAGTTATGCTCCTGTGTCACCTGCAGTCTCCTCATGGCTTCAGAATTGTGGTCTGCCTTTACTTTGCAAGCCACCAGCAGCTGAGCCGTGGAGGCTGCGACCTGCTTGGCTGAAGAGATGAGCTTCTCCTCGCTGGCGTGGCCTTGCACCGAGGCGTTAGCTGCTTCACACAGGTTACTGGTGGCTGCTGCTACCAAACGTGCCTGCAGAAGAAACAGATTAACTCAAGAACCCAGGCTGACTTCAACTGTGTCAACGCTGATTCAGCATTAATACTATGCAGTTTGTTTGTGGCTCCTTGGACTGAAGAAGTCCTTTGGATGAAGGACTCAGCAAAACACAGAACCATCCAGATGACCTGACTGAGTGTTGTTGGATTTGTACCTGGATTGTTGGGCATGAACTTTGCTGCATTAATACTATTGTTTTCCTGTTCATAGTTTCTTCTGTACGTTTCTAATGTCTTCTGCACGCTGTGTCCTCTTTTTACTGTTCGTGTGTCAAAAACATTCAGCTTCATTGAGATTAGTGGGTTATGACTTTTATTATCTGTAATGGTTAGGCTTTTTGAATTATTTAGCCTTATTTACAAATACCATGTTTTTTTGGATTATAAAGCACAATATCACTGAACGAGTCTGTTTTCGTACAACATGCACATCAGATTATAAGACGCATTAAGCGAAACAAAACAGTCAGATAAGTCAAACTTTATTCAATTCATTCACAATAACCACATAAAATCGGTTCGAGGTCAGTAAGCACAACCAGAATTAATACATAAGGTGCAGATGATTGTAAGGCTCACTCTTGATTTTTGAGAAAATTAAAGGATTTTAATCATGTCTTATAGTCCAAAAAATACAGTACTTTCAGCATAGAGACATAAAAATGTCTTAAATTCCTGCATAAATATTATTCTCTGAATAAAACTTTAGCATACTGAATCCATTTTGTGTTCTAATTCGCCTTTAGGTTTTTAACTACAGTCATGCTAATTTAAGCTTTTAGCTACTGTTTAGCTAATTTTTGCTTTTGGTTACAGTTTTGCTACATTTAGCTTTCAACAACTGTACAGCTATTTTTCAATTTGCTCATTTTAGCTTTTAGCTAGCATTTTGCCACATCTGACTTTAACCGGAAGTTTTGCTACATTTTAGCTTTTTGTGACTGACTTGCTCATTATACAATCTGTCCTACTTGTTTGAACTTTAAAGATTTAGTTAATTCACCCCCCACCCCCACCACAAAACAACAACAAAAGAAAAATACACAAAGTCATTCAGCACTCATTGCATTTTTGAATTAAACACAATTTTTTCTAGTTTCTGATGTTTTAATAACAAAAACTTACAGCTGATATGAGACCCTGAGACCACTGGCCATCATCCACTGCATTGGCTACATTGGATCCCACCTGATGAAAGAATGTGAGGACAAATGCAAACATTTTATTTCAGTACTAAATGTCTTTTTGCCTATACATCTTAATGTGCAAGCGACAGACCTTCCCTTGTGCCACTAGTTCTCTCTGAGCTGCAGAGGCAGATTTTACTAGCACGCTGGTTGCTGCAGCGATGGACTTTGCTGCTTCTAGGATCTGCTCCTCAAAATCGAGTGTCTCATCTGCCTGCTGGAGAAAAAGACAAACTTTTAGTCTTAAAAAGATAGGGAAACAAAAAATATAAAGCTTGATCTACGAGACAAGAACAAAAAAAAAGGTTAGAACAAAAACGTCAATCAAAAACTAGACCTTTCCCACATAAAACAAAACAAAAATGGTAAATTCCTGTTTAAGGTGACACAAAAAGCAGCATGTATATATAACGATGTACTTCCTCCTAATCCTGAGCTGAGGAGATGCACACAGTTCAGGGAGGGAGGGCGTGGGGTTTTGGGGGTGTCAGCTCAGGGACATTCAACAAATGACCGCCTCTGCATCAGAAGTCGACAGGACGTGATTGACCACAGACCTCCATAAACACATAAGGCACACGTGGCTGGAGACAGGGCGGGACACTGTAGGAATATGTTTGATATATAGTTGGACTGAATAACAACCTAATATATCAAACATATCAGACAGAGCCCTGCACAGAAGGCTTCCAGGTCTACAATGGGGGGTTTTGGTAGGGGGTGCGAGGAAACATGCTGGGACCAGGACAGCTGTTCACCCTTAAAGGGTGGGATGTATGAAGGAGTACAGAGCGGAGGGAGAAGAAACGTCCCAGCAGTTAATGAGAAAATAAATAAAACAGAAACATTAGCTTGAAACTGTTATCCCCTTTATTCTGCCTTTTTTTTCCCCTCAGCATATCCTCATGCTATAACAATACCACAAGTTGAAAAACATAAACTGATCTCAACAATTTTTTATTTATTAGATTTGTGTATCACACAGTAAATTCAATTACCGGTAGCTTAGTTTTAAGAACCAAATCCTAATTTGCAGAAGACTACCATTAGGTTTTTATAGTAAAACATGAGATTTTGCATATTTGCATCTCACAAAAACATGAATGCACGTCTCTAGCCTCTATAAATTGTAAACTTAACAATTTATTATTTAAACACTAAGGCTAAAACCTTCTTTCCCCTAAATACCCAAGAGGGGGCGCTACTGGCATGTAAAAAAACACAAGAAAAAGGCTTTCACTGAATAATCTTTCACAAACACAAATATCTCATATACACAGTCTGCAGCTGTGGAATTAGAGCACAAGACAGCTTTATATGATTTGTATTAAAAATAGGTCAAATCTATGTATGTTCATATCACACGGACAGAGGGTGGAACTGATCACACAACGAGGGAAACAGACGGACAGATAAACACAATCATGCAGAGCCCGTCACAAAACAAACAAACTTGAACATGAAAACTACATTTCCATTCCAAAATCAGAGCCACGCCTACACAGCCTGATGTGTTGGGTTTGATCTCTGGTGTCTATGGAGGTAAACAACCCTGGGTGCAGTTTCAAAATGATGAACACCACGAGAGAACAAACGAAACGTGTTCAATAAGACGGAGAGCCTCTCCTCCACAAAGGGTCAACAGTTCATCGCACTCCAAAGCTTGGTTCAGCAAAGCTTGACAGCACAGCTGTGTGATTGCAGCTCCTGGCAACACAACTCAAAATGTAGCTCAAGAAATAGCTTTGAAGAAAGTGAGCCGTCTGAGTCAACACACTCTTTCTGTCCTTTCAGGATTTCAGGCTAGCAGCTTTGTTGCTGCAACATAAAAAATACGACTCCTACTTCAAAGTGCTACTCTACAGATCACTGTCTGCTGCTTGATTACTAGCAGGGGGCTGTGTGCGTGGGCTTACGTGGGAGGGAAAGGTTGAGCGGGGCACTTCTTACCTTGGGCTTGGCCCTGGGTTTGAGCTGCTCCAGCTTCTTGGCTGCAGCTTCAATGGAGGCTGCTGCTCCGAGGAGCTCCGTCTCTGCGACAAAGTTGGGGTCCTCGGGGTCCACGCACTCTGATCCTGGTAGTAGATCGAAGGCAGACGTGTTTTTATCTTTTTTTTTCTTCCCAACTTGCATTTACAGAGCACCGTAGTCATAACATTAAAGGTCTAGCATTCCTTGTAAAATTGCCCACAGCCTTTCATGTCACAGTTTTAGACACATCTTGGATAAATGACAAAGATGTTTAAAGAAAACCTTGGAAATATTATTTTTATGCAATATCATGAGGTGTAAGTGTGAACAACTCATCTATTACCACAGCAAATGGAGAACTGACATGAGTTATAGCTAGTTTTGTGTTGGCGAATTTTAACTAACTGAGTTAGGGTGACTCCAAAAAAAAAAAAAAAAAAAATCTGCTGTAAATAAATATCCAATCATTCTTTTGTAAAGATTTAATAAAATCCAGTGGTTCATGAAATATTTTGCTAACCGACAGTTGAGGTTAACACATACAAGTAATGTTAAACATATTAGCAAAACACAACGAGCAACAATCTGAGTACCGTATTTTTCGGAGTATAGGTCGCACCTTTTAATAAATTTTTTCATGGCCTGCGACCTATACTGTACTCAGGTGCGACCTATATACAGGTAGTCCCCGACTTACGAGCGCTCTGACCTACGAGGTTCCGGACTTACGAGCTGGCGAATTTTTGGAAAAAACGCAAAAAATACCGAGTTTTTCTGTGATTTTTCACCACAGTTCGTTAGCTAAACATGTGGACACACGTTTCCGATCATTTTTATGCACTCGTAAGCAGTTTTTCGATGAAAAACGAGTGTTTGTAGTCGCGCTAGCAAAACCGTTCCAACTTACGAGCGAAATTCCGGACTTACGAGACACGTGGCGGCCGTTCCAAGTTACGAATTTTCGCTTTACGAGCGCCTCGGAGGAACGGAACTCGCTCGTAAGTCGGGGACTACCTGTATGGCTTTTTATAAAATAAGCTGATTTGTAATCATTTATTAACAAAAATTAAACTGAGACACACTCTTACAATAATGTCAGCTAACAAATATATTTTTTTAGGTGTTTATCCTGCTAAAATTATTCATTTATTAAAGAAAAGTTCAGCTCAGACACATATTTGCTATAATTTTTTATCAAACAAATAATTGTTTTTAAGTGTTAATCTTCTTAAAAGCCTTGCTGTGCGCTCCTGTGGAAGAGACATTTGCAGCAGAGCTAAACACGGTCCACATTTTGACGTAGGTGCGACCTATATATGGATTTTTCCAATTCTTTGGCAATACATGTAATTGGATGGTGCAACCTAAACTCGGGTGCGACCTATACTCCAAAAAATACGGTATATGTTGTGAGTCACACTCAGCTACATGGCATTTTAACACAAAAGCTGTAAAATTCACTGAATTATAGCCATTATTGTGTATTCTAAGGTCAGTTTGCTGTGGCAGCCATCTTGAATCAGGCTGCCTCCAAAGGTTAATTAATTGTGGATGAACATCTATAAATTTTAATCTGCATGATTGATTTTAATTTGTCTCCCGCCTTCACCTTCAGGCAGCAGGTGATAAGGGAAACACACTTGTTGTGCCATCAAGGCTCAGTCAGGTCCTCTGGATGGTTTATTTTATGACGAGACATTTCATCTTTCATCCAAAGGAATTCATCAATCTGAGGAGCCACGACCAAATTGAGCCCACAAGCAGCACGCTCACATAGTGGACCAACCAGTTTGCTGGGGAAAAGATTGTTTCTGGGGCCCGCTCTCTCCCCCGTCGACGACTCGCGGAGTCAACGGGGGATTGATGAAGGATCGATCAGGATCGATGAAGTCCGTTGGATGAAGGACAAAATGTCTCAACAAAAAGGAAACGATGAGATGATCTGATTGAACTTTGTTGGATAAAAAAAAAAATCTGGATTATTGACCATGAACTTTAACACCCTTTAATAGTTATTGTGTCGAAACTCTCTTTCAAGCATGTGAGATGATTGTATTTTCACAATTCCACAACATTCACATTTAACAGATGACTTTCTTTTTTTTTTTTAAAGATTGCTAAACGCTCATGAAACAAAGCTGTTCGATGGGGCAACGTTTTCATAGATTATGGAGAGATTGTTTCATCAGTTAAATTTATTAAAGTTTTATGAACTGGTTGACTATGGAATTCTTCAGGTTATGTACAGAGCTCATACAAATTCCTTACCTCGAAATATTCAATCTTGTTTTATTAAAATGAGTCAGTAATTACAAATTAAAAGGACTAGAAAGGTTTGTGAAACCAAAAACGGAGTCGGTTTTTGACTTGTTATGTTATATAAAGACTATTTATGTTTGAATGTATTATATTTCATAAGTATTTTCTTTTTCTTTTTAAAGGAGCAGATGTTAAAATATTTTTTTCTTCTTTCTGCTGCCTTTCATTTTCTTTGTAAATAGTTTTTTTGTTTTGTTTTGTCTTAATAATTATTCAATTTTAACTGAAAACGAATAAAGAATAAATAAATAAATAAAAATAAAAAAATATATCTCTTTTTGCCCCCTCTGTGCCGTCTACCCTCTAACTCTGGTGAAAGGTGATCTGGGGGGGGGTGACAAAACACATCCCACTTACCTCCATCTGAAGCAGCGAGGAAGAAGGAGAGCAGAGAGAGAGAGAGAGAGAGAGAGAGAGAGAGAAAGACAGAGAGCACATGGGACATTAGAGAGGTGAAGAGGATAGCCCCACTGTGTGTCGGGCGGTGCACTGAAATCTAATTCTCATCCAAACACAATCTATTACTCCTGTCACATTCAGTACTGCAGCTTGGGGGAAACACTTTAGTGTGTGTTTGCACCGTAACCATCATAAACTGCTTGATTTGAAACGCTGTGCATGACGGTCACTTTATGTTATGATTTCTGGATTCCAAAGTGAATTTTATGACCCATCTTTATTAGTGCTGCAGACAGGTTTGGTGGCTGACTCACTGGCGCGGTAATGTTATTCATGCACCGGGGGATTAGGGCTCCTTTGACTAATCTCCAACTATTTATTTATTTATTTATTTATTTATTTTTGCATTATATCAAATTGAGTCAGCTCCAACTGGAAACCCCCCACCCCCTTTCCCCACTTCACGCTGAATTTATTCTGCAATTTCAGCTCTGACACTTTCTCTCTGCTGCAACATCTCTGTCATCTGGAAATTAAAATCTGCTCATTATTTATCACCTTGTGACAATGCAGAGCCAAGCATTTGAGCACATTCCATAAATCATTTACTTGCTCAGAAAAAAAGGCAAATACACCTAATAAAATACAGCTGATTAATTGAGTCTACTGTTTGGTCCAGTCTTTGTAATAAAAATAAAATAAAATCACTGGCACACGACTGTTTGGACACAGGGACACTGGCAATAAAGTGTCCAAGCTTAAATGTGGTTGTAAGTGTGTGATGATCAGTGTGTGTGTGTGTGAGTGCCGTCACCTTCACCTTTCATGGCCTCAGCTGTTTGGACGAGCTCCGTCACACACGCCGCCACATGCTTCGAGTGCACAGCCAGCTGCTGCTTCTGCTCCGGCGCAGGTCTCTGAAGCACCTGAAAACAAGAGTCCCGCATGGTGACTTGTGCAAACAACAAGTGCTGCAGGGTCACGGCATGCCCAGGTACAGTAACCCTCCTGGGTAAGGGCAGGGATTATGAGGTTATTTATTAATGTTTTTTTTTAATGTTGGTGTTTATAAAGTTTGACCCATCGAGTAGAGGTTGTTTTTATTTATTTATTCTAAAGCATCTCCAGGTCACACAATATAAAAAACAATAATTTGATATAAATTGTAGTGAACATCCTGAAACCTTAAGGATAATTTAGAATTATATAGCTGTTGCGGAAGTATCTATATACAGTATACTATTATAAACACTTTCAAAATACAATGTATTAAACTTTCCCCCACCTACCGGTACTAAGATCTCAATAATGTAATAAAAGCTGGAACGTTTAGGGGAGTTAGGATAAAGGGGACCCATAAGCTAAGTTAATGTGACACATGAGTTAGAAATACTGTAAAAGACGATACACAGCCAGATATGTTTCTGTTTTCACATATTGAAGAACAAACAGGAAAAAAAGAAAAAGGTAAAATAAGGCTTAAGGGACAAGGCTAAGGAGGCTAAGCAAAGGGCTGAAATAAAATGGAGAAATGGACACACAAAAAATTGATTAAAAAACAAATAAATAAACTCTGTATAGATATGTGTTGATATTAGCATGAAAATCAATGCTGTATACATCATTCCAGATTGTTCACTATGTTTTATTATTTTATTAATTCGTTTCTATGTTTTGATAATTAAAAATAGGGATAAAAAGACAAGTACAGTAATTAACACTAAAAACATGCTCAAAACATCTTAACTCCAATCAAGAATGTCATTTAAAACTGTAATTATTTTTGCTACATAAATTGTACTAATGAGCAATAAAAAGTTTAATTAAATTTATAAACAACCAATAGAACAACAACAACAACAACAACAACAACAACAACAACAACAACAACAACAACAACAACAACAACAACAACAACAACAACAACAACAAGAAAAGATACGGTAGTTCCTCGATACTTTGTGGTTCAACTTTTGCAGACTTGCAGACTTTATCAACGCACATTAACTTTTTTTTATTTTTATTGTACAGGTCATATGATTGTCAACTTTAATATTACACGTGATTGGGGCAGTACTGGATACTGTACAGTAAAAAGCTAACAAAAAATAAAATAATTCAGACAGGTGCCACCATTTTGTAGTTTTCTCTCAATAAAGCCTACATTAACCATGTTTCCATCTATTTTCAATTCGAATTTAGAGCGAATTTTTGAAAATTTGCAAAAATGTAAATAAAAATTAATGCGAATCAGAAGTGTTTCCATCTACTGGCTTGAAGCGAATCCACCAGGCCACGCAAAGTGGCATTACGTCAGATGCCAGTGTTACGCACGTCTACAGTAAACAGGAAGTAGCGGTTGAAAACAGAAACCGAACCACACATCTTGTCAAAATGGAGAGAATATTTCAGGGATGTGTTGCTATCGGGCAAGTTGTATTTATTCTGTCATGCCAACTAGTTTTAGCGATGTTACAGCGGAAACAGCTGATCAGTCACGNAAAACATGGAGCGCTGGTCCAGCACACCAGAACACCATGAAATCTGCAGAGCCTTGTGCAGCCACGTTGAACCCGATTTTAATTCGCTTGTGACAAATTCATTAATTTCCTTATGATTTCTGTCATGGACTCAGCAGAGGAGGAAGCGATCACTTGACTTTTGGCAAAAAAACAAAAGAAAAGTCCAGATCAGGGATGAAGAAGGGGAATTTAATACATTTGTGTCACATACAAAACACCCTGATGCATGCTCAATAATCCAGGTAGAAAAATCTAAAAAGACTAGGTCTGGTCCTCTGGACATTCAAAAAATAAAACAAAACAAAGCAAAAAAAATGTAGAAACGTCGAAAGACTTCCTCAGTCTGAGATGCTGTATTCAGCTCAGTCTTGTACACTGTTACACAACCAGTTGGCTGATGACAGCCGAAACCAGCTGCTCACATGATCAAGGAGGACCATCAGCCTAACGATGGATCGTTAGCACCCTGATGGTTGTTTGCTATTCACAGAGGGCTGAGTGATACTAGCAATAACAGCATTGTAAGAGGGGGACAGTTGAACCCGGAGGCCTCCACCTCTGTTTAATGATGGACGGTTGCACATACAAAACAGTTTTGCATTGCTTTGCAATTATTTCAACGAGAACCTGCGCGGCCGCTGCGGGCTCGCTGTGGGCTGGGACCGGGGGGGGGGGTTAGGGGGTGAGAAGTGAGAAGCTCTGTTTTTATTGGCTGGTTAACGGCGGGTCACTGTGGCTTTTTAGAAATGCTTTTAGAGAAGCAAGGGGACAATAGTTTTTTTCAGAGATTACTTGTCTAAAATCAGTATGTCAGGTGGTAGTGACAGAGTGAAGAAATATGTTAAAAATATATTGTTAGAAAAGTTACATATAGCTCCTTTAACACAGTGTGATTTGTTTTGATCCTCTCTGTACTATACATTGTTGGCCATTTCAGTTATTATCTGCTGCTATTTGTATCTATATTTGTATTTTATGTTTTCCTGTCCGCTGTGCTTGTTTGTTTCTATTGTACAGCACTTTGGTTGGCCTTGTTGCTGTTTTAAGTGCTCTATAAATAAATTGGTATGGTATAACAGCTACATTTCCCAGAAGCCAACAGTGTCCTGCCCAGAAGCCCCATTGCTCTCTGCTGAAATACTAGAGACAAAGTTTTCATCTGATTGGAAAAAGTTTGGCGCTTAATACAGTTTGGTGCTCAGCAGAGGCAGAGCACAGAACCCACCGAACCAGACCAGAACTGGAGCAGAATAAGACCCATCGGTGAATCTTGAGAGCTGGTAGCCTACTCACGGGGACTTGCGTCGCCGAAGGCCTGGAGCTCCATCCGGAGCTCACTGGAACTTTTTCATCTCTCGGGCTGCTCAATTGGACCACCAGCCACCAGAAGGTCCCCCCAACCCCCACTCCACCCCCAAATGCACTTTGGTGCACAAGGGCTGCACAGAACGAGAGCAGAACCAGACCTCCAGACTCATGGGTGAATGTTCACAGCTGGTGCCAACAAGGATTTCCAAGCAGGACGTGCGCACTGCCCAAAGTCCGGCACTCCATCGGAGCCCACCAGGACTTTGTGCATGTTTTTCAACCGGTTGACGAACACCTGTGAGCGGGGACGTGTTGGTAAGTAACATTTGGTTAGTAGGTTTAAGAATTTAGAACATTGATTGTGGGCTTCGTTGCTGCAGGGTACATCTGTCCGAGTCGGACCGGAACAGAGAGCTGTTGCTGTGTTCTGCAGAGCTGGTAAATAAAATGTACATATACAGTACTATACCTATGTTGTTAAAATGACATACCGGTAGGTTTAAGAGTTTAGAACATTGCAAGAGTGTGGGAAGGGTAAAGCCAAGTGGCCGGCTGCCCTGCCTCTACCCCAGCTTGGTCCCCTTAAAATATATAAATACTAAAATAAATATAACATTGCTACTTCGTGGATTTTCCCTTATGGGTGTCTGGAACATTACACCTGCAATTAATGAGGGACTACTGAAATTAGCAATGCAAATAGAATAAATAACTTTTCTATTTCTTTAAGTCATACATAAACACACACACAGTTGAGCTGTAACAACCTTGCTAAAACTTCGGCTACATGCACACAAACATGAATCATTTTTGTCTGTAATTTATGAGCCATGTGACTGGTTCAGCCCAACCTGCAGCACTTCCTCCAGCAGGTTGATGTATTTGGTGGCACATTCAGAGCTGTACTGCAAGGCCTTGCTTTTTAATTCTTCGCTCACTTCAGGATGATGTGCTGCTTGCTGTAAAGTTGAGAAAACAAAGATTAAACAGAGGTGAAAGGGGGCAATTAGTTAAAAAAATGGCACTGTTCTATGGAAAGCATACATTCTTACACTGCTTTCTCTTATTGAAATAAAGAAATGTGTCATGCAGGGTCTAGAAATGTTAATTATATGCATAGTGGTATATGAACTATCTAAATCTCAAGCTGATTAACGTTTTTTGTGCTGCTTTGATTTTAAAACCTAAACAGCCCAGTCATCCATCTGTTTTTCCCATCTTGTGAGCACTCTGCAGGAGCTGAAGGATGCTCTGACTGATGGTTCCTTGCGTGACTTTGAAAAGTGATTGAGTCACTACCTGCAGCAGCATCCACAAAACAAACTTGACTCCACATTATCTGCTCTCAGCAGGCTGCGCTCTCACATTCCCTGGCAGCCCCGTGCTGTCTGTGGGAGGCCCGTGTTGGCAGGGACGTATGGATTAGCACCTTGCAGGTAGTCAGCATATCAGAGATGGCTTTGCGGCTCAGGTTGGCTGTGGCGATCACGTCCTCCTGCTGAGCGGAGTTGCCTGCTGCCACCGCCTTGGCTGTTGCTATGGTGATGCTCTTTGTCTTGCGGATGAACTCCTCGGGTGGAGTGGACTTGTCTGGGACGTCCTTGGACTGGAACACCTGACATGAAGATGACCCACAAACACATGTGGTTGGATGGTTGCACAAACAGGAATGGCAGACTCTAAATTTAAATACAGGTAGTCCTCGACTTATGACGGTCTCGTGTTACGACGTTTCGCGGTTACGACGCATCTCCCATGAAAGAAAAATACATGTATATATATTTAGAAAATTTATTTTGAAAAGCCGAGTTACGCAGTTTCCGGTTTTACGTTGTAAACGTAGCGGAGGAGGAATACTGCCCTGTACTCTCTAAAAAAAGCTAAGTCGGGTCCTCTGGACATTCAAAAAACAAAACAAAACTTGTTGGAGCAAGCTGGACAGGCAGCAGCTGTGGAAAAGTGGCTGTTTTATGGACGGCGGTTTTAAGACGTAAACGCAATAGAGAATACGGAAGATGGACGGAGGAAAATGGCTTCACCAGCATCCCAGTAGGAAATTAACTATTTTTTCCCTTCATTATGTGTTTTTTGATAATTATGTAGGGTACTGTGTTAGGATAGGCTAAGTGCTTGGGAATACTGAACAGTACTGTACGTATATGGTGCAATATTTACGTATATGGTGCAGTATGTACGTATGTTCCGACTTAGGTCGAAATTCGGTTTACGACGCTGCGTAGGAACGTATCTCCGTCGTAAGTCGAGGACTACCTGTACAAGTTAAATTGTAGTCTAATTAGATTAATGTTGTTAAGCTTGGTTTGGGCTGCAGGTCTTGGTTAAGCCTCCTTTCAGGCTGGAGGCCCTCTGATAGGGATTAGCAATAAATTACACAAAAACAAGCTCTTGAAATCTTCATTTCTTACTCCGGCTGTGTCTGCTACCCAAACCCTGATAAGAGCTTGTGGGAAACCTGCAGGAGCCACTGGAGACGCAGGAGGAACAGAGCTAAACGATAATGATGAGAACAGAACAAAAAGTTCCCCTGCGTTGTTTTAGAATAATAGACAGATATCCCTGAACATTTATGAGCCAACTTTGTGCAGAGGCTCATCGTTTAACTCTCAACGGACCAGAAAGAGATGGCTCGGTCTGTCAGCAGCACTTACCGTCAGCTCCTGCTTGATGAACTCTATGGTGGCCTCCAGTGCCCTCGTCCCACGAGTGGCTTCATCCTCCACTGCCTTCACTGTTTTTAGAAGAGACGTCACGTTGGTCACCATGACCTGTCAACAATGAGAGCAACACTGAGGCTTGAACCCAAACCAGGAGGTAGAGCATCACCTCTTAGGAGAAAAAAAACATCTGATTTTTGAGTCTTTTCCTGCAAATGCTATGGATAAAAATGTGAAATTCTACAAGAACAGAGGACAGAGGGGTACATTTCTAATAAAAATAGGGTGATTCACTGCTGGTAAAACAGTTTATTTACTGATTCAGAATTAAAAAAAGGCAAACTTTTTAATGTTTTACTGACTCATTTTGATACATTTTGCTGCCTGTGTCACTGCCGGTAAACTGGGTGCATGCTTGGGTTTGTAATTTGAGAAACACGATCGCCTGGACTTTGATGGAGGTCACCATATGTTGGTGGAACAGAAACAATCTGTCAACATCAGGACATCCATGGGTGGCCCTAAATCCATTTAGATGAGAAAACGCACACACAAAAAAACTTGTGCAACAGCTAAATATGGTGTTTGATTGTTTCATAAGTTGCTAAATATCCTACACTTGCTAATAAAATTTGATCAAATTCTCAAGGCAAAGCTCTACAGATTTTTTTTTAGAGGTACATGATGGTCTGTTGCTAATAAAGCATTGCTCTTGATTTATTCCGTTCAGTGAACACAGCTGCACAAAGGTTACACAAAAAAGAGCTCTGAGCTGCGGCTTCAGTTACTCAGCAGCTGACAGATGTGGCGGTGATCAGAAGATCAGAGTTAAATAACTCTTTACCTTCATCCGTTGGACATCTTTCATCTGATCAAAGTTGTGCTACGAAGTTTGTGCAAAAAATCTAAACATTAATTAAAACCTCCCATTTGATATTCATTTAGCAAAAATCACAACACTGTCTTTCAGCTTTCTTTATTACCTTTGAAGAATCAGAATCAGAATGAGCTTGATTATCATTGTACCAGGAGACAGAGAAATTATGTTTGTACAGAAGATGGGCGGAGTGCGCGTTGCTGCTGCTACAACAGTGCAGCCCTTTCTTCTTTATCAGAATTATTTTAGATAGAAAAAGGTAGGAGCCATGAGGATGGATAGTGGTACAGGTAGTCCCCAATTTACGAGCGTCTGGACTTACGAGGATCCGACTTTACAAGGTTATCATATTTAATAAAAATAAGATTTTTTTTTTGTTTTGTTTGTTTAAATGTTCTTAATTTCATGTGTACAGCGCTTTTTTGCAGCTGTGATTGTTTTAAATGGCTTTATAAATAAAGTACAATTGTTATTTTTATGGTTTATTTCAATTTTTAGCGTATTAGCGATTGCTCCCAACGCATATCCGGCAGACATAAAACTAACGGATCGCAGCCGCCTGACCATGCAACGAGCGGAGCTAAGCGGGCGGGGATTACTGTAGACATGCCGGCGAAGAGACCTTCTGCCACCGGGAGCTGCTGGCTTTTGAGGACCGTGCGTCCGATCAGAGGTTGCCTCATACGGATAAAATAGCTGGAAACACTCGGTGAACTTTGTGGATGTGTCTGGACTGGAGCAGCAGCAGCAGATCGCTCAGCGATCGCTCCCAAAGCGCCGCGCGACAACATTAGCTCATGGGCTAAGCTAAGGCTAGGCTAAATGCTAAGCGGACCCCGACCAGAACCAAACCGAACCGACGGCCGGGAGCTCGCCTCAATGTCCGGGAGCTCGCCTAAGATGTCGGATGGACACCAGCTAACGTGGAGAAGCAGCTCCGACAGCCTTTTTTGGTTGTGCTGCACGCTAACGAGTGCTAACGAGAGCAGGCCTAATCTGGTGGGGGCTAACAACAGGTAACGTGGGCAGCTTGTTTGGATGAATGAACACCGTGGAGAAACGGCTTTCGGTAAGTTTATTAAATCTTTTTCAGGCTCCAAATGTATGAAGTTAGCGTACTAACAGTCCTTCCTTTAAAAAGTTTGGACTGCGTGGTGCTGCAGAAAGCTGGGGACCTCAGACGTAACGTGGCAGAGCTAAGAGACGAGAGAAGCTGCGCTCAAAATAAGAAATTAATTTTTCATACATGTACGGACTTACGAGATTTTCATCTTACGAGAACCTCGTAGTAACGGAACTCGCTTGTAAGTCGGGGACCACCTGTATTACAACAAAAAGGATCTCTTCACATCTTGTCCTATCAAGACACGATTTGAGACTTCAAAAATCTCTACCATCAAGCACATTTATGAACACGACATTGTATTTGACTTCAAGACGTTGAGATTTGTCGATGAGCACTTTCAGATAGGCCACAGTCCTGATGATGTTGTTCAGCCAGCAGTTCTGATAAGCCTGCACAGAAGTGCGGGACGGGGTGGGGATGCGATAGACGAAGCTTTGTCCCTAGTTATCCATGTTCCAGGAGAAATTTGGTAGTCTGCTCGTATCCTAGGCCAAACGTGGGAGTCGGGCAGATTTATGGGTATTTCACTCCACTGATTCATGCTATGAGCCTTCCTCAAGGTCAATCCCAACATGCTGGCGAGTACTAGGAGCCACAGGTGGCCTGCAATTCTCACAAATCACCTCCATCTCATGGTTTAGCTCATGAATCAGCTGATTTTGAGTACGCATAGCATGAACCAAACCTTCACACTGACTCGGAAGCTTTGCCATGGCCGAAACTGTTGCAAAAGTTGATAAAACAGAACACCGCCGATAATAAAGAGCAGAAACCCTGCTATCATAAATCCAAAATAAACATCTTCAGCGTCCTCCTGAGACCGAATTGAGAGACACATCAGCTGCCAAACTCCCCACAGATCGCTGACGTACCCTGCAGCGTGAGTCTCAGCCAGACAAGAGGGTTCTCCAGGACCCTGTCATTTTGTTGAAAAGATTTTGTTGATTGCATTGAAAGTCCAGCTCACCAGATCCATAACAGTATTTTTCACAAAAGCATTGCTTAGCTTAAAATTAGTTTAAAATATCAGCTCTAAATTAGCTTTAAAGCAATTATTGAGATCTTTTAAAACTTGGTTCTGTGATATTATCTGACCAGTTGTAGCACACTCTTCGAATGACTTCAAATTTTAAAGAAACTGACTGTAATTCTGACCAGATTGATGAGCTAACAGCTAGTCCAAGCTAAATTCCATTCAGTTTATTTATATAACGCCAGTCACAACAGAAGTCATCTCAGGGAAAGTGCATTGCCCTTAAAACAACTCTAGTCTCAAACAGGTCATTGCATTTTATGAGGTCCCCCTCCCCACACAGAACTATTTTATAAAGCCTTACATCACTGTCAGCTTTGTATTACACAGTGTTCACATAACTTGCCATGCATTGTTTGAGACTGAGGTTGTTTTAAAGTGGCAGCAGTTAACCTGGGTCTTGGCCTGACTTTGTTTAGGTGTTAGCTCAACAGTTTGGTCAGAATAAACTGTGTTCCTCCAAACTGAGGTTGGTTAAAGCTCTATCTATGACCTATAAGGTGCTATTGTTCACAACCTTTGCACAGGACTATAATTTAGAGCTTTGCTATAAAAGTGGTCATTACACACTTCTACTGTATTGTGCAAAATACACTGCTGATGTGCCACATACTTCAGAAGTAAAGAACAAACTTGTGTAATGAAACGCTGAATATATATAAAAATAATAATAAAAAAAACTGTACGTTTGTAATGAGGCATGAGAAAATGCCCAGGAAATTTGTTGTAAATGTTAAACTTCTAAGTCGACTGTATTTGAACACTCAGTGTTCAACCAGTGGGCAATTTATTGGTTGTTGTTTCTAATGTGACGTGAGCAGTAGAGCTCAAAACCTGCACTAAATGAGAGGTACCTAAAAATCGCTTTATTTCCAGCCAATGAAACATGAAATGAACATAACTTGTTGAGTTTTGTCTGTGATGAGTACAAACAGGCTTGTCATTTGTGTTCTATTTGAGGCAATATCAGCTGAGTAAAACAAACTGAAAGTTATGCACCATAACTCATGTTCCCTGACGGAAGGGAACGAGGTGCAACATAAATGCTATGGGAAATTGCACTCCGCGCGATTACCTGAAGGAATACAATCACGCCTTTACGGCAGGGGCGTCAGCGTCGCGCCAGAGGCCCCGCCCTCTGGGTACTTAAGCCGCTGACGCCCATCCATCGATCTCCAAAATGCACTTCACCGAGCTTTCAGCATTGAAAGGGCCAGGTATGTTGCACCTCGTTCCCTTCCTTCAGGGAACATGAGTTATGGTGCATAACTTTCAGTTCCCTTATCAGTCATGTCACTCGGTGCAACATAAATGCTATGGGAACGTAATTCAATCACGCCCTTGAAATGCTCAGTAAAATGCATGCTAGTGTGAACGTCCGCCTTTATTCAGCAGGCATCCCAAGGCTGCTTTCTACTGTGTGTTAGAAAGGACAGCCTGAGTGACATCACACGCAGTAACATCCAAACTGTAATGCTTTGCAAACGTGTTCATTGAGCTCCAGTTCGCAGCAGCACAGATGTCTGCAACTGGTACACCCTTGAACAGTGACCACGAGGTGGCCAAGCCCCGAGTGGAGTGGGCACGCACTCCAGAGGGCACCTGTTGACCTTTGCTACTGTACGCCCTTTTTATGGCCTCAGTCACCCAGTGTGAGAGGCGCTGCTTTGATAGGGCCTTTCCTGTAGCTGGTGCAGCAAAGCACACAAACAGTTGATTTGTTTTTCTCCATTCGGCTGTTCTCTGCATGTAAGTGCTTAAAGCTCTCACGGGGCAGAGAGCCTTCAGCCTTTCCTGTTCCTGAGTGAGGACAGGAGCAGGTGGAAAAGAAGAGAGATCAAAGTCCAGACTTCTGGGGTTTAAAGTCAAAACCTTGGGGATATATGCAGGATTAGGCCTTAGGGTGACCTTTGACCCATCAGGGGCAAACCTGGTACACATTGGATGTACGGACAAAGCATGGAGGTCACCCACACGTTTCGCCGAGCAAAGAGCCAGGAGAAGAGCGGTCTTATAAGATAATAAATCTATCTTAATCTCGCTCAGTGGTTCGAATGGGGGTCACAGAGAGCCCCCAAGACCATACTAAGATCCCATCCAGGGGTCAAGATCCTGCTGGGGGGTCTCTTCCTTAGCACACCCTTCATAAATCTTATTATGAGCGGGTGCGCACCAGGCGTCCTGCTCCCCCAGCCCTCGTGACAAGCTGAAATTGCTGATAGGAACACCTTAATCGTTGAGAAAGAGCGACCTTTCTCCAACAGGTCCTGAAGGAAGGTGAGGAGCTGGGCCAAGTCACATGAATAAGAAATAATATTTCTTTCTGTGCACCAAGCTTCAAAAATATGCCATTTCCGGGCGTAGAGAGACTGTGTTGACACAGCTCGTGCGTTTTGAATGGTATTTACCACGTTCTCGGGCAGGCCTGAGGCCACCAGCTTGTTCCTCTCCGCCACCAAGCTGAAATTTGCCACAGTTCTCAGCCTAAGTGGCAAAACTGTTCCTTCTGGTGACGTGGAGGATCCCTGAAGAGGAGCAGGTGGTGGAACCAGCTCTCCCTCAAGGGCCCTAATTTCTGTGGTCCCTTGAAGGTCAACCACGTTAGGGAGAGGGCCTTCCTGCAGATGTACCGCCATACTACTCTGATCGAGAGTGTTTGGAGGCAGAGGCAATCTGCTGTCATTATTAGACAAAAGCTGAACAGAATGTCTGTTTTTCCTCTTTTTGTTGGGGGTCATGGATCGGAGGGGTTGCAAGTTTTGTAAACGAGCAGATCTCCTGACTCCAGCCCGTTTCCTGGTTGGGTCAGCACAGTGAGCGTGGTCACACGCTGCAGGATCACTGTTTGAGCATGGCGTGTCGCCCATTGAGAATAAGGAGACAGCTTCAGCATGAGAATGTGGAGATGGTCCTTTGTGTTGAGCAGACTTTAGATTGGTTGGTGACAGAGAGTTCAGTCCTCTTCGATTAAAGGGAAGAGGAGTCTGATTTAGCCCTGGTGCCATTTCTGTTCTGCACTGAGTGTTTACACACGCTGCAGTTTCATCACAACTGCCTTTGTGAACGTGTGATACTGGTGTTGGCCTGCGGGCTTCTGCCGTGGCCCCCCCGTCCCTTACTGGCATCCGATGAATAGGTGGCCAGGAAGGTGGGTCAGTCAGATTCTGTCGGCGCGCACCCCTGGAGCGCGGACGTGTCACGGGTTTGTTTGATTTGTGTATTGCCGGCCCCGTGGTTTACAACGGAGTGGGGGCTGTCACCTGTCTTTGTGAGGAGTGACGGGCCTGCTTGCAGGCGTCTCTGGGTTTGTCTGTTGCAGACAGAACCGAGGCACCCTGCTGGGGTTTATCGATTAGGCTAACACCCCGTGAGCCGTGAGGGAGGGGGGGATGATGGCCCCCGCCCTTTATATCGGCTGGAAGAACAGAGGGGACTGTTCTGCTGATGTTACTGTGTTTGTTTTTTTTTTTTTTTTTGTGAGTCAAGAAAACAGAGAGGGGCTGTTTTTTGAGCTTTATTCGTGCTTATGTGTAACGACATATTTGACTTTATGTCACTCACAGCAGAAAGAACATGATTTGTGTCTGAAACAAAGTCACCAGCTTTTTGTACCGTGCTACAAACAAAGTCTGGACGTGAAAAGATCATTTCCCGTACCGCGTGGGCGGGTGATCGTGTAAAGTCAAGAAGCGGGCCTGGTTCATCAGGCACGCTTCTGCCTGGTGTCCCGATTCGCCGAGGAGGCTCTGTGTCGGACCGCCTGGCGGGGAACAAATCTGTTTTTACTCCAGGCGTGTTCGGTCCGGGGTGGGCCCGGCGGTGGTCTCTGCCGGTGCTCGGCCTCGTATGCCGGCCGCTTTTGCGGTGGGGCACGTGTGGCTGAGTGGTGTCGAGGCTGCGGTGCTCTGCTCCCAGCTGACTCCCTGGGGGGGCGAAGGCTCTCCTGGGGATGCCCACCCGGAGAGCTTCAGCCTGTTTGCGCCTCTGGTCCAGCCTGGTCTGAATTTGATCCAGCGCTTTTCCAAAATGTCCCGTCGGTTCTATCGAATGGTGGAGAAAAGGAATTTTCTGTCCCTCCGGGAGGTCAGTTAGGGTCATCCACAGATGGCGTATTGCGATGACCACCTCAGCCATGCCTCTGCCTTGTGCAACAGCCGCTGTCCCCATCATGCGGAGCACAAAGTCTGTTGCCCTGCGGGCTTCATCCAGCAGCTCGGCGGCAGCTTGCTTGTCTGTCGTTACCTGGAGCTCCTGTAGTTTTTCAGCCAGGTACGCTTGCATCATGGCGGACGCGTTCATTACGCGCGCCGCGAGGCCCTGAGCTCTGTAGCATTTCTCGAGCAGAGAAGCCGAAGCTCGACAGGCTTTGCTGGGGAGAGTTGGTTTTGTCCCGGATGACTTGGGAGCCAGATGAGACGCCAGCGTGTCCTCAATTTGAGGCACATTGGCTATTCCCACTTCATCCATCCCGTCCACGTCGAGAAACTGCGAGAGCGTTAGCAGCATGGGAGCTCTGGGCTGAGGCCAGGTGCGAGTCAACTCTGTGAGGAAGTCCGGAAAGACGGGCATCCTTTGCCTCGTGGCGGCCTGCTGCTTTGAATAAAAATAATTTCATGCCAACCTTGTGACTTGTTGACGAGGTGGAGGCTCCGTCCGTCCGTGGCGGATCTACCATTAAGGCGAATGAGGCCGCTGCCTGGGGCCGCCAATGAGCATGGGCCGCCAATAAGCAGAGGCCCCAGCCGTCACCTACATCCCTAACATTGCTCCTGCTTGTTAATGTACGTTTAACATAAAAATAATTATAGTTACGATGAAAACTATCTTTAAAAACGCAACAGAAAAAACGGTTGAGTTCTGTACCCCCCTACTAAAATGGACTATTCCGTCATGCGTCATGACGTCACCCACTAATCCAGGAAGTGCTGTATGCTCGCCTGCTGTTTGAGAAGGAAGCGGGAGACAGGAGACAGAAAAGCGGAGCTGAAAAACGTAAAAAGCGTCAAAAAACAATAACGTATGTTTCTTCACTACCGAAAGTGACAACCTTTTTTAATGGGTCGAATTCTAAAACTTCATCAACTGCTAATGACGGTCACGAGCGGCAGCGGCCCATTTAAAAGTGTGGCGGAACCGCCGCCGGTGTTCTGTGAAGATTGCATGGGACACCGGACATCAGGATCCAGGAGGAAGTCAATGGCGCCGAGGCAGTGACTCAAGATGAAGATAAAGACGAGGATTCACAGCAAGATGATGAGGTACGAGTTTTAGAAATTATTTTGTAGGTTGGGTAAAAGAAATCCTAACAGTAATCAGCTGAGACAACCACTATTTTCACGTTTTCTTTCTGTATCAAAATATTAAAAGATATTCGACCTAAATCTTCTGACTTAAGTAGGAGAGAGGGGATTATATATTTTACCTACTTTAGCTCTCTGCCCTGCTTGCTTAGTATACAGTATTATTAAATTATTCGGACTTTACATTGAATAGAATAGATCTAAAATATTCCACAGTTATCTATAAAAAAAAATTCTCAACCATTTTACAAAATATTTGACTGTTAAAACTTCATCAGACTATCATTGTTTTGTTATTTGGTCCATAGTCCCTCCATTAAATACATTATAAAGCACAACTTATAGCTTTCAGAGTAATGCAAAAATGTGTTTTTTAATAATGACAGGTTTGCTTTGGACAGAAATGCCACTGTTAGTTTAAAACAACAGAATCAAAAGGCTAGGATTGCTAAATTAAAATGTTATCTAAAATGTAAAAATTGATATAAATGAAAAGTGACATTCCCTGATGCATGCTCAATAATCCAGGTGGGAAAATCTGTGACATTATTTGAGTCATTTAGTTTACAGTACGTCTTACAGTCTGTGTAAGTTTTAAGGTTTAAAAAGAAGTCAAAACTTTCAGTCTTAATTATGGAAACTTGGATAAATGAGAGCCTTCACATGTGTTAAATGTAATAATGTCTTATTTTTTCTTTTATTTCCTCCAACACTAACATATTTGTTGTTTTTTTCAGATGCAGTCTTTAAACATGCATCATTAAAGACCAGAAACAAGACAGAAGACAACTTTCATAGAAGTCCAGCTGAATAATCAAGGTAATTCATGATCACTTAATGCTGTAAAAAGTGTCTCATGCCTGGACATCTTGCTGTTCATATCAAGCCAGTGTGTGAATTAATCTCAAAGTACCACATCTCAACTACACACACTCACTTTTTCACATTGATCTAACAACTGTTCCCTGTTACAGAATATGTAATATAACGTTAAAAGAATTAAAGTTGTGAAAATCTTATAATTTAGGAAAATATATTTCTACTGTATTGCTCACATCTACCCTCTGTATTCGTTTGTGTTTATTTAGTGTTGTTGAATTTTGGTGTAAGACTTGATTTAGAGCCTTTTATTGCAATAATAAAACATCCATCCATCCATTTTCTTCCTCTTATCCGGGGTCGGGTCGCCACCTCAACTGGCTCCTCTCGATGTGGAGAAGCAGCGGCTCTACTCCGAGTCCCTCCCGGATGACTGAGCTTCTCACCCTATCTCTAAGGGAGAGTCCAGACACCCTGCGGAGAAAACTCATTTCAGCCGCTTGTATCCGAGATCTTGTTCTTTCGGTCATAACCCAAAGCTCATGACCATAGATGAGGGTGGGAACGTAGATCGATCGGTAAATTGAGAGCTTTGCCTTTCGACTCAGCTCCCTCTTCACCACGACAGACCGGTACAGCACCCGCTTCACTGCGGATGCTGCACCTATCCGCCTATCGATCTCACGCTCCAGTTTTCCCTCATTCGTGAACAAGACCCCGAGATAATAATAAAACATGTTTTGCAAAAAGACTTTAAAGGATAGTTGTACCTTATTAAAGTAGAGAAAAAAAACCAGTTGTTTTTATTGTCTAGTTCCCAGTATTAGACTATGAACATGAAAATCTTTGACCTTCAGGGCAGGGCCTAATGGTACATTTAGGCTGACTTGGGGGAGGGCCCCTTTACAAAGGTTTGCCTGGGGCCCCAAAATGTCTAAGTCCGCCACTGCGTCCATGGGATCTGCAGTGCGTCCGAGCAGGGATGGAAAAGTCAGTCTCCGGGAACACAGGCACCGGGGTGCGGGAGAGGTCTTCTCTCTGTTCCTCGTATTCGACATCGGCATCATCCGCAGAAAATTCACCTGAGGCTGAAATCGAGATCTCATCCTCGTTCATCATGTCTCGAGTGTCAAATTTGACTGTTAAGTCCACCATGGGAGCCAGCACATCTGGGCTGTCGCCCCATTCGACTCGGGTGCTGTCATCCAAAGCCATGCTCTCGAGCTCCGGCGTGGGAGTCAGAGGCTCAGTAGTGTCCGGGTCTGCTGGCGCCGCAGCAGCCCCCATGGCCTTGGCGACGAAGTCCGCCCGGTGCCTCCTCACCGCCTCCAGCATCTGGCTGCAGTGTGGGCAAGACTCGGGCGCGTCCAGCGCCATTTTCGCGTGCAGCATCCCCAAGCAGACGGGACAGGCCTCGTGGGTGTCCGTCGCTGAGAGGGAAAAACCGCATCCGCTGGGGCAGGCGCGAGGTTGGGCTCGCCGTCCTGCTGGTCTTTTTTGGAAGTCTTGTCTTTCGCTTTCCTTTCTCCGGAGGCATGTCCGAGATAAGACGAGCGAGTCCTTCCAAGATCTTTTTTCTTTTTATTTGAGACGTCTCCTCCGTCGCGTCGCTTTCGCTGGCTAGCCTGCTACGAATTAGCAGAGGTAGCGGTGTGACGCAGTTAGCGCCGTCGAGCGAAGCAGTCTGCGGAAAGAGGAGAAGAAAAAACTTCGGGGTTAAGGAAAAATGTGCCGGACTAGCTTTCGCTAGCCCAGCAGTACGCAGGAATAATTCTCTGTATGCTCTGTGTAGGGAGCAAGCTCACCTCTGGTCGAGCGATGAAGCAACAGAGAAGTCCAGCGAAGAGAGAGAGAGAGAGTTCAGGTTTAAGCGAGGTGAAGGGCAATAAGAAATCGATGGATGGGCGTCAGCGGCTTAAATACCCAGAGGGCGGGGCCTGACGCCTCTGCCGTAAAGGCGTGATTGCATTCCTTCAGGTAATCATGCGGAGCGCAATTTCCCATAGCATTTATGTTGCACTGAGTGACATGACTGATAAGGGAACTGGAGCCAAGTTTAAACGTTTTCTGCACCATTTATTTTTGCATTTAATAAAATGTATGTACCGGTATGTGAAGTTGTGTGATGCACTTGTGCTGCTATAAACACACGGCTTCTGTATTTCCCCAACTGCTGAACTGGGAAACATTGCTCAATGAAATGATCACCAGGAGAACTTTAAATTCTATGTCCAATATATTTTAATTTATCCATTGTTTAAATTCCAAAAGTCTGAATGTTCTGCTTCACTGTACATGTTCAGCATAGTTTTTTGAAGAGATCTAACAAAAACAAACAAAAATAAATAAGAAAAATCTGGCTTTATGCTTAGCATTTGCATTCATGTTGACAGCAAAACTACAGACTTTGCCTGATTTTGTTAAATTATTGGCTCAACATTTCATGTATCACTTATATTTTTACATTGTTTTTATGCTACGTATATATAGATATTTAATTTAAAATTGTTATATTGACTGAGTACTACTGTAGTTGTTTCTGTGTTAAGGTTGAAAAAGTGTAGCGGCCATCTTGAATTGCACTGACTCCAAATTTAACCAGATGTGAGATTTTTTGCCAACAGAACCAGCCAAGGCAAACAAACAAATACATGCACACCCTCACATACACAAACAAATAGTCATGATTGCCAGCCATTCACAGCAGTTTTACAAATAAATGTTTTTTTTGTAAAACCTGATACTAAACGTGTGTATGCATTTCAGTGAACTTAGAAACTCTGAAAGTATTGGTACTTAAAAAAAAGAAAGAAACTTGAGCTACCTTTTTTATTTATTGTTAAGGCAAACCTTGAGTAGGTCTTGATATTTGACTCGATAAAAATAACAATAAAAACTCTGCCCTACTGCAGTTTCCTGAAGTGACACTCCTGAACATCTTGTTATAGATAGCTCTCAGTAAAGCACACAAATCCTCTTTTTCACATTGACAAATATGTGTATGTATCAGTGACAGCTCTGGTATAGATATGAGGTAAAAATACAGCAAAGACCCAGATAAGAGCCGTCATAGGTTTCTTGTAAATAAAAAAACAGGCTTAGCATTGTGCTCCCTGATACATCAGACCAAACCTTTGCAGAATACATATCTGCAGTCTCAATCCACTTATAAAAAAGACACAGCAGTAGTCTGTTTTAGCGGTTCCTTCCTTTACCTTGGCAGCACTCTTCAGCTGATACATGGACGGGTCATCGGCAGCTTTGCCTGCGGCACATTTGGTGGCACCAATGAGTTCAGCCAAAGCTTTGGCCACATCCCGGACGGCATTTATTAGAACCACCTGAGGAGATAGAGCTGGAATCAATGCAGCACAATGGTCAGAGTGTAGGCTTATCAGTTGTGCCTCAGGGAGAGGATTTAGCACTTATCACTCGCAGCTAGTCATGATACTTCAGGCTTAGAGAAGAGCAAAGATGGAGATATGAACTCAGGGGAAAGAAGTGAGGCAGTGATGAAAACTGACATAAAAAGAACATTTGAACAACCAGGTAAAAGCTTTGTTGACTAAAACTGTACTTGCAGAGCAAAACCTGTTTTTACGACATTTTAAATGATGTGATCGTACAAGACATTCATTTTTGTAAATGTTTTTATCACCTGAGTTTCGGGGTCATCAGAGCCCATGCTCGTTGCACCCAGTTTGACCACCTCTGTAAGCTGGGTGATGGTCTTGGCGGAGGAGTGGGCAGCCTGGGCGAGTTTCTCCTGGCTGGATGCAGCTCCTGCAACCAGCAGCTTGGTGTCCTCCACCAGCGCCTTGGCCGTCTTCAGGATGCTTTCCCTGAGGGACAGGACAGCACTGTGTGACAATCTGCTCCATAGTCATACTAAAGCATGAAGTTGATCTGACTCTGAACAAAATGTTTTGTACTGACGATTTTTAATTCAGTCTTTGACGTGTATAATTGTGTAAATGCTTATTCAGATTAGTTTAACTGTTTTTTTTTTCCTGGCTACATATTTGCAATCGTACAACTTCTCCATAGTTTGCGCTAATTTAGCCATTATTAATATCAAAACATTTAGCTCAATCAGGAGGTGCGTACCATGACTTTCAATTTAAAAAAATTGTAATGTTGTTTGTAACTCAAAATATTTAAATTTATTTACAAATATTTCCCCCATAGTAATACACTAAGATTTCTTCAGTTCCTTCAAAACTAGGTTGTCTTTGAAATCTGATTCAGTATACTTGTTGTATTTTTGTTTTATTTTGCTACTTTTAGTTAACTACCCCTCTGCTAATTTCATGTCACCCTTTTGTTAGGTGTAGTTTTTAGCTAACATTTTGCTGCTCTGTTAAGCTACATGTAGTTTTTAGATAGGCTTTGCTACTTTTAGCTCCTAGCTAGACTTCTGCTAATTTTAGATAGTGTTTTGCTACTTCAACCAGCATTTAACTTCTTTTAACTTATGACTAACACTGTATTTTCCAGCGTATAAGTCACTATTTTTTGCATAGATTTGTCAGGCTTGCGACTTATACGCCAAAGCAACATATCTATCTATCTATCTA
>JBBPBX010006185.1:43529-58848 GCA_038048925.1 Garcialebias charrua
ATACATACATACATACATACATACATACATACATACATACATACATACATACATACATACATACATACATACATAGATACATACATAGATACATACATACATATATACATACATACATACTACTTATATTTCTTTCTTTCTTTCTTTCTTTCTTTCTTTCTTTCTTTCTTTCTTTCTTTCTTTCTTTCTTTCTTTCTTTTTCTTTCTTTCTTTCTTTCTTTCTTTCTTTCTTTCTTTCTTTCTTTCTTTCTTTCTTTCTTTCTTTCTTTCTTTCTTTCTTAACAAACATTTTATGTTGTACCATGCTGTGAAATATGTTTCATGTCCAGTCTCATCATTTCACCACTGTTTCAGTCTTAACTGATCTATTACAAAGCTGTGGAGGATCTCGGCAACTATAAAGTAAAGTTGAAATTTATTGCCAAGCTGAACCGACATCACAGAATCAACCCTCCAGTTTCAGAAATGATTTTTTTCCCAAAACTGTGAGCATGCCTTTGTAATCTTTGACTCGAGGTAAAAGTGCAGAAACAATCACAGTTGTGAGTGGGATTTACCAACCTTATGGATGTGATGAGACTTTTTATAGAGTCGGAAACCGTCCTGGAGTGGCCGGCTAGAATGGACCAGGTGGGGGGATCTTTGGGGTTGAGGACCAGTGAGCGGGCTGTTTCTATAAGGTACGTGGAGCTGTCGAGCATGCAGCGAGCTGAACGCACAATAGGCTCCTGAGCTGCTGAGCCCTGGGGGAAATGAAAAGATTAGTGTAGGTGAAACAACAGCACAAGGCAGCAGCTGAACAGCCATGCTGGTCTGACAGAGTTGTTAATATTCTTTGACTGCTGTGGAGAGAGCAAAAGTGCAATCAAACAAAGGGATGAGATTAGAAAGGCAGCTTTACACAGATGTAGAAAGTAACACCTTCAGTCTCTATAATTCGAGGCAAAACCTCCCTTGGCAATTAGATTAACAAACTGAAGATTACAGCAGCTGTAAGGAGCGCAAGTGCTGTTAAACACTGCCCTCAAACAGATTACAGCCATGAAGCAGTACAAGGACCAGGCAAACTCTGTTCAGCCGAGACTGACAACTAACTGACTAAATAAATAAATAAATAAATAAAATAATACTAATGAACTTTATTTGAATAAATAAATAAATAAACAACATTTTTTTAAGTAATGTATAAGGTATATTTTTCAAAATAAGAGAATGCTACTTACACAATACATTTCTTTGAGAACATTTATTACCATAAAATTGTTCATTTGTATCCAGTTAAATCCTTAGAAACTAAAATACATCACAAAAGACGGGTTTTGCTTTAAAAACAAAAAAAGATTGTAATGTGTAAATACCTCATTACTGATCTGAGGTGGGATGCTTGCAAAGTCGGGGTTGTTGGCAAAGGTTGACAGGTTTTCTACCGCCTCGAGGAGAGGAGTTGTAGCAGCACGACACTTGTTTCTGTTCTCGTCAGAAAAATCCCCATCTAGCATCTGAAAAAAGACAATGTCCCATGAAAAGATGTTTGTTCCTTTTAGCTTTACTCTTGAAGGAAATATTACATGGGGCATCTGCATTTTGATTAAAAAGGAAGAAATGTTGGAAACACTCAACGTTTTGATCAGTTGGGGAGTTGACCTTGATGGTTTTGACGAGGTTGGCGGTGGTGTTGGCCACCTCTTTGGCTGACTGGACAAACTGCCTCCTGGCCACGGGGTTGGAGGTTTTAGACGAAGCAAGACGACATGCGTTGCAGAGAGCCGAGGTGTGCTTGGCTACAATTGTTGCTGCAGATAAGACCTGATACAACAGAGATAAAAAATAAACTAAAACATTTGTAAATGTGGTTGCAATGGTGCAGCGTACTGCATAAAGTCTTTGCAATAAGTCAACATTAATTTTTTCTCACGTGAGATGCTGTGTCAGATCATCTACCACATTGAAACGAGCAGCTTAATGTTGTGCTGATATCCAGTGTGCTCCTTTAATATTTCTTATGTTAGAGCGGGAAAATAAGTAGTTCAGTGATGTCTAACTCTGCAGTATTGATTGATCAAATTGAAGTGGGGAGTTTTGCAGACAGGTTAATGTCTTGATGTATTTGTCATGCAGTTCTAACAGTTAATCTAACGCTGCTCTGTATTTTGACTCTGTTGAGCTGAGTGGTAAATCTTAATGTAACATCTACCGTACATAAATGCCAGGACAAAAGCAGGCTGCATGTTGCATGTTGCATGCTGATGACTTTTGTTAAAGTCCCTGAATATTGAAGAAAAGCTGAATTCCACTGCCATCACCTGAAATCAAGGTACATAATCATCTTTTGGACGGCTGTACAGAACGTAATTTTGCTGTACTTAACTGTGCAACAACAATAAAGTTCATTCTGATTCTGAGAATCTGGAGAGAAGTTTGTTAAAGATGAGGTGAGAAATTACTGTGCTTTCATATGAACAAAAACGAGTGCAAAGAACCAGACGACCAATGTCATTACAAATAATATTTACTGTATAGCCTTTTATTGTACTCCATTAATCTCTAGTGGGGAAATAGATTCTCTGCATTTTTCCTATCCAACATGTGAGCACACACACTGCGCAGAGGGCTGCCATCTAAAGTGCCTGGGGAGCAGGGTTAAGGGCCTTGCTCAAGGGCTCAGAGTAGGGCAAATGGGTGGAGGGAAAGGAGTGTGCTTCATCTTTCCCACCCATATTTGATGTTGTCAGTCCAGGGGGTTGAACCAGTGACCTTCCGATCACAGGTTCACCTTCTCTAACCTTTGTGCCACCCTTCCCCATCCAAGTGTTTCTATTTGTATTTTTTATTTTGTTCATTGTACTTTACATTTATTATGCAACATCAAAATAACAGTAATAAGCCACTATAACTGTTTAAGTAAGGTTGTTACATTTGGACAACACAAAAACTTAAGATTTAGTGGAACGTGAAGCAATATGTGCAGCCATGTTAGTGCTCTAGCAAGTGCTTTCATTGCAGCTTGCACACACTGAACTTGTGTTTTCTATCAAACAGGTGGTCTACCTCATTACACAAATATCCATCTGTCATCTGTTTGTAACTAATTATCTGCCTACATTTTGTCATGCATTCATGGTGGAGTCTGATTCCCCCTCCAATAATTTTGATTTCGCAATCTGCATATGCCGGGAAACAGTTTTGTAATGCTTTGTGGCTCACAATGCACGGACTTACCTGTGAGGGACTGCTGGCAGGATCCACTAAGTTCTGACAAGCCATCTGTATGGCTTGGTGGGCTCGTGCAAACTGAATAGGGTCCACAAGCCCTTCATGACCTGAGTGACTATTGGGATCAGAAACACCCACGAGATACGACGCCTAATGAGAGTCAACAAGAAAAACAGAGGAACATTTCAGGTTTGCATTTTCCACAAGATTATATTTGTTTTAAAAGACAAACGATCCATGTGCTCTGACTAAAATATCTGCACATTAACACATATGTTATGTACCCCAGGGTTTTTAAATGTGTTTTAAAACAACAGTCTTAGCTGACTGCACCCTCCTGTTTTATTTTCAGTCTGATAATCAAGCTTAATTAGGCAGCACAGGTGTTCACCTGCAGGTCCTGCCTTTATATTTCTCAGGCAGTGCTTTGAGTAGTGTGGAGACTTGCTGGGAGCAAGTGTGGAAGCTGGACACAAGATTTGGCTTGTGACTCTAGTAAAAAGCTGGTGCAGGAAAGAGCACCAGAAGTCAGCTGAGGTTCGTATGAACATGCTGAAGATACACTGAAGGTAACAAACCGAGTGACAGCTGTAAAGCTGTGTGTTGTGCTGACTCAGAGAGATCTCCACCCTCTCTGCTTGTTGGTGAGTTTGCTCCAGGGGGAGTAGCTGAGCTGTTTGAGCTCTTGAAGTGACTCTGACTATTTTAAAGTAGAGTTCTGAGTGGTTTAAAACACCTTAAGTGCTGAATGAAGCTTGGGCTTTGACTTAGGAGGTGTGTACCCATGGTGCTCTTAACACGAAAATTCGTAAGTTGGAACACGAAGCACGTGTTCTCATAAGTCCGGATTTTCGCTCGTAAGTTGGAACATTTATGCTAGCGCTACTACGAACACTCGTTTTTCATCAAAAACGTTCATATTAGTTCATAAACATGGTCGGAAACGTGTTTCCAAACGGTTAGCTAACACACTTTCATCTAAAAACACAAAAAAGTGCTGTATTTTTTACAAATTTACTTCTCTTTCGCCAGCTCGTAAGTCCGGGACCTCGTATGTAAGAGCGCTCGTAAGTCGGGGACTACCTGTACATGATACAGATTCAGTCTTTAAAAGGTGCAAAATCGGCAGCAGTGAAGAGAGCAAACAAGAAGTTTAAGGGAAGAAAAAGTGGTGAGAGTTTGCCCTTTTCTTTAAAGGTCGGCAGAATCTTGCAGTGAGATGAGGATGCTACTTTAAAGGTGGTAGTCGGAAAAACCTCCAATTTAATCTGGCTTACTCTGTCATTGGCTCCAAATGCAAGCGCCTCGGTAAACTCTAATAGGCATTTATCTGAGGTTGTCAAAATGTTAAAATTTATTTTCAGGTATCATCTAACAGTCTTAAAACCAGTCAGTTATTTTAATTCAATGTAAGCTATTTAAAAAAAGCCATTAAACCAAGACAAAATAATGTGTTGGCAAGACGCTGTAATCTCACCTGTCCTGCAGCTTCTGTCAGCCCACATAGAGCTTTGGATGCCAAACTCACACTTTCACCAAAGGCCAGCACATCACCTGTTTTACAGTGCTGAGAAATACCTGCCATCGACTCGCCTAGAACCTGACACAAATAAAGTATTTGAATTAGGTCTTGAGCTGTTTGCTGAGTAAAAAACAAAGAAAAGAAAAAAACACTGGCAGTAAAGCTGAATACTTCATGAAACAATAAGAAAAGCCTACCTTTGAGTTCTCCATGACGCTTTCAATGCAATCAAAGTAGGAGAGTTCATTTACAGGCTCGTTAAGGTTGCTTAGGAGACCTCTGACAGCCTGCGCACAGATGGTGTTGTTAATGATTTCAACTTCCATGAACACATCAGTAAACATTTCTGCTGAAAAGTTTCTGCAAATGTATCAGACAGTTATTTCCCTAACTTAAAAATCCTATTTAACAAACCGGTAATAAATACACACTAAATGATGATCTCTATAGAAATTATGATAATCAATTACCGGTACACTTTTTGAAATTGGGTTGTGTGGAGTGCTTATGAGCAGTCAATACCTTACCCGCAGTGGACAAAAGTCAAAACAAAACCAGTTTGGATAACTGAGGAGAAAAACATGTCCTAATAGAGTCAAGCTAACAGCTATGTAGAACACAACCTACACAGGAGCAAATTTCTGCCATAGCAAAACAACCCAAATTCAAAAATATTGTAGCTACTTGAGTAAAAACGTCAAGCATTTTTACATTTCTTTGCTTTTGATTAAGCCAATTACTTGAGTTGACACAAGTCTTACAAAGAAAAACAACTGTGTTGGATCTGAAGATGTCCTGTCATTGAGTTCTCCAGGATGTATCCCGTGTGTGTGATCTGGCTTGTGCAGATAATTTCTTTTCTACCCAATACCTACACGTTGTTTGGTCATTCAACCTTTATTTATACATGTTAATGCTACAATGTATACATAATATATAACGTATACAGGTTTATGCTTTAGTCATAGCCAATTTTTTTTATTTCTCAAGGCTGTTTTTTTCAATATTATAATGGAGGAATAATGAGTCGCAGCTTGCAGTCACAGCTGATCAGCAGTAGAAAACACTCAGCAGCCTCTGTGCCAACAATCCTACATGATGTTCAGTTGGAAAAGTAAACAGCTGACACATGCAAAAATGAGAAGAAATATAGTTTAAAAAAATCTGATACAGTATTTGCTTTGACTGATAAACAATGTTTGTGTTTGGATTGTGTTAAACGGTAGATATTTGCTCTTGTATTGGTCCTGTTTTAAATAGCTAGCTAGCTTATTTCTGTTTAATTTCTTTCTGATTCTCTAAACTGAGACAGTTTTGGTTGTTATCAAATGAAGGTAAAATACTAGATGCCCATAACCACTCAACAAAACTTACAAAATGATCAAATATGAACAAAAACAAGCACTCTCCTTATTGTTGTACTATTAATAAAGTACTAGTGCACATGAATGCAGACTTCAGAATGCAAAATGCCGTTGTCTAACAAGCAGAACTAATGCAGCTAATGCCAGTTCACACTGCTCTATGAAGTGACCAAATGCAAGAATGAAATGACTTCCTGTAAGTTAAAAAAATGCACTGTACATGTACAGTACATACATACAAACATGCATACATGTACCACGTTTTAAGTGAATGCGAGGACAGCTACCTCTAGCTCCCTCAGGGCATTGTCACACTCCTTTTGTCCCGCTGCTTGCTGGGTACAGAGCGTTATCAGCTGGTTAATACTCTCTGTCACCGCCCTGAAACACACAGGCAGCCAAAGAAGCCTCTTTAACTCGCACATGTGTCGTGTGCATGCACACAGGGCTAGCTTTGCTCACACATGCTTTGGGCTCCTCTGTTCAAGCATGGCAATGCAGGCCTCTTGCTAAAACACTGTGCGCAGGGGTACTGAGATTCTCTTGAATTTGTGTTCAGCCTTGCTGAGCACAGACAAGCTCTAGCCAAGGCTCCCATCCTCCTAATTAGACAGAGAGAAGTCAGTCAGGCCTAAAGCCCTTTGGGACCAGCTGTCTTCTTTCTGCTAAGAGGAGGATGTGTATTCCTTTCAGCAAGGCCAAACAGACATGTTGTAGGAGGGGCATACAGATGCATCGGGGAGACGGTTTATATTAATCATGCCTTGGAAATCAATATCAGGGCTCATTTTAGCACAGAAAATCTCTGTTTATCAGCACATACATAATGAAAAAAAAGGTCTGAATATTATCGCACCTTGCAGCCACAGCGAGCAGATTCTTTGCATTGGCTGCACCTGGATCCACAGACAGAGACTTGGCAGCCAGTAGCAGCTTACTGGATGCCATGGAGATGTTCTTTAGATTACCAATGACTTGGATCTGGTCGTCTTTGCTCTGCACGCACAAGAGGCAAGAAAGAATACAAGTAACTGAAGCATGGACTCAGAGGTGCTGGTAAATTTAGAATACATTTGTCCTTCATTGAACCTGTAATGTCGCTCTGTATCGGCAGTGGTGGGCACCAGACCGCTAGAGCCCGCTAAAGCGCTAATCCGCTAATAGCGGACCTAAACAATTTGTTAGCGCTATAGCGGATTGACTAACTTTTATAATTCATAAGCGGATTTGCGCTATTTTTATTTAAAATGCAGTACCGCTAATAACTAATTATCTATCAGTAAAAACGAAAAAACTTATTTACGGGCTCTTAAATCAACCGGACGACTGCTCACGGACCACATCCGGTCAGCGCCGGATGTGGTCCGTGAAAAAAAGCGGTCCCCGCTAGAGAGAGCGTGTATAGCAGTTAGCAGCCAGTGTGTTACTCTGCAGCCTTATTGCTTGTTTTCGAAGAGTCAGACGAAGAGTTTTTAACATGGAGGGTGAACTTATGGATGTTTCTCAGCGGCCTACGCGACGCGTCAGCGCCTCATTTGCCCTGCTCAAAATGGCGGCCGGCCACAGAAGCGAGCCCACACGAAGGACTTTACAAGAAAACACGGTAAAAACAATTATTTCTTTGCTGAGAAAAAAATATTTCTTAGCTGACTTTATAGCACAAGGGTTCCTGAGCTTAACCGTTTCACGAAATGGTCAAATCTGCTGGATTTAAAAAAGTAGTTTGCCATGAAATCTGCTGGCTGCTAATTGAACTTGAATTGAACTATCCATCCATCCATCCATCCATTTTCGTCCGCTTATCTGGGGTCGGGTCGCGGGGGTAGCAGCCTAAGTAGGGAGGCCCAGACTTCCCTCTCCCCAGCCACTTGGAGCAGCTCCTCCGGGGGAATCCCAAGGCGTTCCCAGGCCAGCCGAGAAACATAGTCCCTCCAGCGTGTCCTGGGTCTTCCTCTGGGTCTCCTCCCGGTGGGACATGCCCGGAACACCTCACCAGGGAGGCGTCCAGGAGGCATCCTAACCAGATGCCCGAGCCACCTCAACTGGCTCCTCTCGATGTGGAGAAGCAGCGGCTCTACTCCGAGTCCCTCCCGGATGACTGAGCTTCTCACCCTATCTCTAAGGGAGAGTCCAGACACCCTGCGGAGAAAACTCATTTCAGCCGCTTGTATCCGAGATCTCGTTCTTTCGGTCACAACCCAAAGCTCATGACCATAGATGAGGGTGGGAACGTAGATCGATCGGTAAATTGAGAGCTTTGCCTTTCGACTCAGCTCTCTCTTCACCACGACAGACCGGTACAGCGCCCGCTTCACTGCGGATGCTGCACCTATCCGCCTATCGATCTCACGCTCCAGTTTTCCCTCATTCGTGAACAAGACCCCGAGATACTTAAACTCCTCCACTTGGGGCAGGACCTCCTCCCCGACCCGGAGAGGGCATGCTACCCTTTTCCGGCTCAAGACCATGGCCTCGGATTTGGAGGAACTGATCCTCATCCCGGCCGCATCACACTCGGCTGCAAACCGCTCCAGCGAAAGCTGTAGATCACGATCTGATGAAGCCAATAGGACCACATCATCTGCAAAAAACAGAGAAGCGATTCTAAGGCCACCAAAACGGATCCTCTCAACACCTTGGCTGCGCCTAGAAATTCTGTCCATAAAAGTTATGAACAGAATCGGTGACAAAGGGCAACCTTGGCGGAGTCCAACTCTCACTGGAAACGAGCCTGACTTACTGCCGGCAATGCGGACCAAGCTCTGACACCGGTCGTACAGGGACCTAACAGCCCATATCAATGGGCCTGGTACCCCATACTCCCGGAGTACCCCCCACAGAACCCCCCGAGGGACGCGGTCGAATGCCTTTTCCAAGTCCACAAAGCACATGTAAACTGGTTGGGCAAACTCCCACGCGCCCTCCAGGACCCTGCTGAGGGTGTAGAGCTGGTCCAGTGTTCCACGACCAGCACGAAAACCACACTGCTCCTCCTGAATCCGAGGTTCGACTATCCGACGGACCCTCCTCTCCAGAACCCCTGAATAGACCTTACCAGGGAGGCTTAAGAGTGTGATCCCCCTATAGTTGGAACACACCCTACGGTCCCCCTTTTTGAATAGGGGAACCACCACCCCAGTCTGCCAATCCAAGGGAACTGCCCCCGATGTCCACGCGATATTGCAGAGTCGCGTAAGCCAACACAACCCCACAACATCCAGAGCCCTAAGGAACTCAGGGCGAATCTCATCCACCCCCGGAGCCCTGCCACCGCGGAGCTTTTTAACCACCTCGGTGACCTCAGCACCAGAGATTGGAGAGCCCGACCCAAAGTCCCCAGGCTCCGCTTCCTCAGTGGAAGACGTGCCAGTAGGATTGAGGAGGTCTTCGAAGTACTCCGCCCACCGACTCACAACATCCCGAGTTGAGGTCAACAGCACGCCATCCCCACCATAAATGGTGTTGGTCGCGTACCGCTTTCCCCCCCTGAGACGCCGGATGGTGGACCAGAATCGCCTCGAAGCCGTACGGAAGTCATTCTCCATGGCCTCTCCGAACTCCTCCCACGCCCGAGTTTTTGCCTCAGCAACCACCCGAGCCGCATGCCGCTTGGACTGTCGGTACCTATCTGCTGCTTCCGGGGTCCCACAGGCCAAAAAGGCCCAATAGGACTCCTTCTTCAGCTTGACAGCATCCCTCACCGCCGGTGTCCACCACCGGGTTCGAGGGTTGCCACCACGACAGGCACCAACAACCTTGCGGCCACAACTCTGATAAGCTGCCTCGACAATAGAGGCGCGGAACATGGCCCACTCGGACTCAATGTCCCCCGCCTCCCTCGGAACGTGTTCAAAGCTCTCCCGGAGGTGGGAGTTAAAGCTCCGTCTTACGGGAGACTCTGCCAGACGTTCCCAGCAGACCCTCACAATACGTTTGGGTCTGCCAGGTCTGACCGGCATCCTCCCCCACCATCGGAGCCAACTCACCACCAGGTAGTGGTCAGTTGACAGCTCCGCCCCTCTCTTCACCCGAGTGTCCAGGACATGCGGCCGCAGATCAGATGAGACGACAACAAAGTCGATCATCGAACTGCGACCTAGGGTGTCCTGGTGCCAAGAGCACATATGTACACCCTTATGCCTGAACATGGTGTTCGTTATGGATAATCCATGACGAGCACAGAAGTCCAACAACAGAACGGCCCCCCTGATCTGAATTGAACTAGCGCTTTAAAAATGAGCTTCCGCTAGTTTTCCCAAGACATGAGCGCTTTTGAAATTGTGGACCTAAATAAATTAATAAGCGCTTTAGAAATAGCGGAACTAATTTTTGGATTAGCGGTGCCCACCACTGTGTATCGGCATTAATCCCAATCGTTTTTCTAAATTATTGACCAAATTATTCAAAACAAGAACACCACAAGATCTCATCTAAAGGCAAGATCTTGTAAAAGCATTCGAACCCTTAGAAACAAGAAGTGCCAAAGTTAATGAGATAAAAAGGTTCATTAACAAATGTCTTAAGGTGATATAAAGATGCACTTTGTATAGAAGTCTTAGACTATCAGGCTAACTGTATGATCATAAAACGTACTTGGGTGTGTCCTGCCATCTCTACGCCAGCATCCAGGAACTCATCAAAGTCTTGGCTGAACTTCCCTGAGGCTGTAGCCAGCTGGCTGCTTGTTCCACGAGATGAGTGGACGACCTCTCCTGCTGAGTGGTTGAGCTCAGCTGCTGTGTGGTTCAGATCAGTCTGGGCCTCCTGGAATGTCTTATTGCAGGGCGGGAGCTTTAAAGAGAGGACACATTATTATGCCATGCTGCATAAAACAAAAAGTGGTTAAATAGATTGTTCAATTATGTGAATGCACTTGTGCGGGACTCACAAAGTCCACTAGTAGCTTCTTGCTGGCTTCTCCGATGCACCTTAGAGCCATGTCAACGTCCTTCTGGCCGGGCAGGCAGTTCACACAGTTATTCAGGGAGTGAGACACAGCTTTGGCTACCTGAAACACAGCGAAACGTCTGTCAATGGACTGCCGTTACCCATTCTAACAACGTGCAAAACAATAAAGCCCAAGAGCAAAGCTGTGGTAGGGAAGAAAAACATTTGAAATGCAAATGGCGCTCACAATACTGTCACTAATTTTTGCTGCTGTCACAGATTTATGCTAAATAATGTGTTTATCTCCTGAAGGCTTGCAGGGAAATGAATGGTTTTAGTCTTGAGGGAGGAATGTCAGGCAACAAAGACGCAGCGGGGAGAAAATAGCTACGTTTAAAGAGAAAATGATTTGTAGGGGGCAAAAAAACAGAAATGCTTACAAACCAGTGGAGTATGAAGAAGTGACATTGAAAAAACCAACCTATGTCATCCTCTTATTTCCTCTGAGTGTATAAATATATATTTTTTATTGAGACTAATGTTACCTGTGCCAGTCTCTGTTGACTCTCAGCATCTCCAGGGTGAACCAGAGCCTGGTGGGCCTCATGGATCAGCATGGCTGAGCCCTCCATCACATACTGGGCTGAGTCTAACATTGCAGCTGCAGCCTGAGGCTCCTTGGTGCTGGCTGCCACACCTCTGGCTGCTTGGGCCAACGTTCTTAAAGCCTGGGCTGTTTCTCGAGCAGCAACACCTGCAAACAATTCATCACAGTTTCATTTGCAAAATAAATAGTGTATAACAAAGATATAAAGTAAATATAAAAACGTACGAGGCAATTTAGGTATAATTTTAACAGTCCCAGTTTGTATAAGGTAATGATATTTGTTTTTTTCCACAAAAGTATAATATTCAACTAATATACAGAAAAAAGCTAACATTTCTCCACCTTTTGCAATTCATAAATTTGTTTAGCTTTTTTCTTGTTTAAGTACCGTATTTTTCGGAGTATAGGTCGCACTTTTTTATCATTTTTTTCATGGCCTGCGACCTATACGTCAGGTGCGACCTATATATGGCTTTTTATAAAATAAGCTGATTTGTAATCATTTATTAACAAAAATTAAACTGAGACACACTCTTACAATAATGTCAGCTAACAAATATATATTTTTTAGGTGTTTATCCTGCTAAAATTATTCATTTATTAAAGAAAAGTTCAGCTCAGACACATATTTGCTATAATTTTTTATCAAACAATTAATTGTTTTTAAGTGTTAATCTTCTTTAAAGCCTTGCTGTGCGCTCCTGTGGAAGAGACGTTTGCAGCAGAGCTAAACACGGTCCACATTTTGACGTAGGTGCGACCATACTCCGAAAAATACGGTAATATCAATCAATCAATCAATCAAGCAATTTATTCATTTCAAAATTTAAAAACACAAGAATACTGTTTACAAAAAAACACAATATAAAATCAAAAATACATGAAATGAAAGGAGGCAGAAGAAGAAAAAAATCTTGTCGTATCTGCCCCTTCTTCAACAAAATTAATTCATACAATCAATTCAAACAGCAATCACAAAAAATAAGATTATAAATGATTTCTCACATAATACCATATATAGTAGTTTGTACAAGATCTAATTTATGAATATTTGTTCAAAATTTTTATTTTAATCATTTTCTTAAATATAGGTATTGATTTTGCAATTTTAATATCAGGTTCCAAACCATTCCACAGTCTTATTCCTTGTATTAAAGTAGACCTACTCTTTAAACTGGTTCTGTGTTGTGGCATAACAAAAAGATCTGTTCCCTTGAGATTATAAGTACTAGTCCTTTTTACAAAAAGCATTTGGATATTTAAGGGTAATAAAAAACACACCTTTCTTCTGACAGTAACTGTAAAAGAGCTGCACCCCCTATCTGTGACCAAACTTGAAAACCCAGATTGCCCTCATTGTCTAAATAAATGAAGTGATATAATAAATTTGGTCCCACATGGGAGGTTCTCTTATAATATTACACACAGAGCTAAAAAGCAGCAAATTGCATCAAATTAAATTAACCAGTGGAGGGAAGCCATTTGCTGATGGAATGTTAAATCCAGTGGAACAAAAAAAAAAAAAAAAGATTAATGAGCAGCAAGCAGCACCCTGGGCCACAGCATGAAGTAGGGCCTGGAAGTGTTTGTTGTCGGAAATGTTATTTTCCATTTGTCCTCAGCTCCAATCCGCCGAGATTCAGTGAACAAGAATTGATGGTAAAACAGTCAAAGCCATGCTGGATTTCAGGGATTCAGTTTGAGGACACAACAATAGACATCACACTTAACATTGTATTTCTGTCAACTCTGCCTGCTGCAGGAATGCAACAAATCAATGAATAAAATGAAGTGAATAATTACAATAAATGTCATTTTGAGTATTTCTGATCGGTGTGGTGTACACTACCTGTATAATGTTCATTGCCCTGTGCAGCACATGTCAGCAGCTGAGCCATGGAGGAGCCAACAGCCTTCGATGTACTTCCCAAATCCTGAGCACACTTTTCCAGCTGCGTAACACAACACAAAGTCAGGAGCTTATATAATAATAATAATGAATTCAATTCATACCGCACTTTTCATTAATAAAAATCTCAAAGTGCTATATCATTGTCACATCGGTGCAGTGCTATTTGAACATTTGTGAACTCTGTAATTTTTACTTAAATGTATGGCAACAAAGAAACAAAAATACACCCGGTCAGATTCCTAAAGAGGAAACTATTCCAATACAATACAGTAGTCCCTCGCTACTTCACGGTTCGTTTATCATGGACTTGCTCTATTGCAGACTTTCATAATAAGATTGGACATGACACACAATTGGCTGATTGATGGATGAGCCTCATGATCGGCATGGATTTTTTATTTAAAATACATTATTTTAAATTATTTAGCACCTGCTGCACATTTGTGCAGCCCACACTGCAGGATAAACCTCCTCCTGCAGCTGAACAGCTGATCAGCTATATATATATGGTAAATGGTAAATGGAGCTTATTTATATAGCGCTTTCCAGCCCCCTGTGAGGAGCCCCAAAGCGCTTTACAATACCAGCCATCCACCCATTCATTCAGACATTCATACACCGGTAGTGGTAGCCTGCCTTGCAAGGCGCCATCCAGACCTACCGGGAGCAACTCGGGGTTAAGTGTCTTGCCCAGGGACACAACGACACATGGTGGGCGGATGCGGGATTCGAACCTCCAACCTTCCGATCAGGGGTCGACTGCCATTACCACTACACCACGGCCCCTATATATATATATATATATATATATATATATATATATATGTATATATATATGTATATATATATATATATATATATATATATATATATATATATATATATATATATCAGAGTCAGAGAGTCAGAGAGAATTTATTGTCATTTGCACCGCATGTAGTACATGTGTTGAAAACGAGATTATGTACACAGGGTCCCAGTTACATCCAACAACAAATGCAAGAGAAAAACAATAATAACATCTAGGATTAACTAAGAGAGACATCAGCTAGTAATACACTAAGCCCTAATGTAGTAGAAAAACATCATTATAAACAGCAGCACGAACATGAGTCATTATGAGCAGATGGTCACAGATGAACACAGCAACAAGAAACAGATCAGTATCAACATGATGTGACATTTTGCAGTGTTTATTCTTATTATTTATTTATTCATGAGTCTGACAGCCTCAGGGTAGAAGCTGTTCCTCAGTCTAGTGGTTCTACATTTGATGCTCCTCAACCTCCGTCCCGAGGGGAGTGGTGCAAAGAGTGAGTGTGCTGGGTGAGTGAGGTCTTTCATGATGCAGGTGGCTCTTTTTCTGCATCTGGAGGTGTAAATGTCTGTGATGGTGGGGAGACTGACTCCAACAGACTTCTGTGCAGCCTTCACCACTCTCTGTAGAGCTTTCCTCTCTTCAACTGTGCAGCCTCCATGCCACACGTTGATGCTGGAGCACAGGATGCTCTCCACTGCACACCTGTAGAAGGAGGTGAGAACTGGGCTGCTCAGACCAGCTCGTCTCAGCCGTCTGAGGAAGTAGAGTCTCTGATGACCTTTCTTGATCAGGCTGGTGGTGTTATTGCTCCAGCTGAGGTTATCATTCAAGTGTACACCCAGGTACTTGTAGCTGGAGACCACCTCCACCGCAGATCCACCTATATACAGTGGGGTGTGGGTGTGTTTGTTCCTTCTGAAGTCCACAATCATCTCCTTCGTCTTCTTCACATTCATGTGAAGGTTGTTCTCTTTGCACCAGCTCTCCAGATGTT
>JBBPBX010006186.1:0-11715 GCA_038048925.1 Garcialebias charrua
ATCCATTTTTTGCTCATGACATAAATACACAGATAATAAGAGCAAGATTTTATTTAGCTGCCTCTAATTGAGTCGTCACCAAAATCAGGCCCATATTCTAAAGAGAAACCAACACAGCTACCTGTAACTGACAGCAAGCAAGCCGTCAACCACCTCCCAGCTCAACCAACCAGCACACCCACTACCAAGGCCCCTTTTTAATAATCAGGCTCCAGCTCAGTATCTTTAAAATAAACTGACTTGCAGCATGTCTTGTTTTCTAAGGTCAATCAGTAGGAAAGGCCACCTTAAAATAACCTCGCTCCAAAAGTTGTAGAAGTACATATACCGTATTTTCCGGTGTATAAGTCGCACCTTTTTGCCTAATTTGCATGCCCTGCGACTTATAGAGAGGTGAGACTTGTTTATGGATTTTTCCCCATATTTTTAGACCAATTCTTGCAGCGGATTCAGATGTTGTCAGTCCATAGAATGGGCGTTGTCAACTGTTATCATCCCCATTCGTAGCAGAGAATATGTAACCTACTACCTACTAGCATGTTTAACATAACGTTATCAGCGTTATAATCGCTGTGAGTAGGCAGCGTGTTTCCGGCAACCCGGAAGTGAGCGTTTTTTTTTTTTTTCCAGCGTATGTGACAGTTTTCCTCAACCTAACCTTAAACCTTACCCAGAGGACCAACCCTAAACGTAACCCTCTTACCCTTGTGCCTAAACCTAACCAAGACCCTAAACCTAACGCCAGAGGCTTTACTATAAACTTTAAGACTGTAGTGGGCATGACCGTGTCCACTTTGATACACCTGTGTATTTTTGAACTGTTCCAGAGATGACCTTTACTGACCTCTCAGTAAAGCAAGACATTTACTACAAATTATTCCATTAGTTGTAATCTGAGAACATAGTCACCAAAAGAGACTATTTCTATCTTTGATTTTAGGCTGATGTGATCAAAAGAATAACTTTTGTCATTTTCATGATATATGTTATGCTGTGTTATTCTTTTAATATGGAGTATTACTGTGTTATTTGACCATATAATGGTGTCAGAGTTGAATTTTATGTCAAACTGTGCTTTTCAGTTTTGTTTAGAAAGGCAGAAGACAGTTAATCTGTTGTTTTATGAGAAGGGCTCCAGCACGCTTGGTCTTTCCTAAACAATTTCACTCTGCTCTGAATTTCACCTTGAATCTTGATAACAACAAGTGAACTCTTCGCTGGTCCACGGACCAATGAAAAAGACACAAGTCTCACTCCTCTCATGATCTTCTTTTAAGTTCTAAGCTGTTGCTGAAACGGAAGAGTTTTGCTGGGAACTTCAAGATGTGAGGTCGTCCCAAAGTAGCTGGATGAACTCAGTCACACGCTAAGGACAGTCATTCAGTTAAGGACTAATAACACGTTTGTTATGAGTCCACTCCGAACGAGCGTAAGCTCAAAACTTTGTTTATTCCTTCCTGGAATAAGTTTATCTTGAAGTCAGAGGCCAGGAGCTGACGCATTTTCTGATGACCAACGCGAAACCAGGAGACGTTGAAAACGTAAACTAGAACCAGCTCGGACGAACTGGGCCTGAAGGACTCTGTGCATCTGAAAGGCTGGTGTCATTTCTTTATCAGACTCGTCGTCGAAGGTAAAGAGCTGTTTACAAACGTACCTGGATTTTAGCAGAAGTCGGATGGGAAGTGTCACTTTTGGTAACATGCTCAAGACAATTTCCTGTAAACCATCTCTCCATCTTTCCTCCTATCCTTTTCCCTCAATTCTAAGCTGGAAACTATATTTAAGCTAAAGAGCCCTCAGACTAAATATGTTAACATCCAGTATTTGTCTGTTGTGTTACATTCAAGTGTGCTGACGTGTTAAAGATAAGAAAGTGAAATCCTGTCAATCAAGTGTAATGGTGTTAATTTAGTTGGTTGATTTTAAATAAATGATAGTGTCTTTGACATATCAAACTAAGTTAACGTCTCTGTCACTTAATGGCTTTATTTATTTATCCATCATAAAGATCACAGAAATATTGGGTAAACTGAAAAAGAAAAGAATCCGTGAAATTACTATTCAATCTGAATAAGTAAATTAATTAAGGTAAAGAGGTCAATATTAATATTGACCTCCTCATAACCCTTTACATCTGGTGGCCCATACGGTTAGGTCATGCCAAAGACAAAGATTTGAATGTACACCTCAGAAACACTTTTGCTTTCGCCCAGAAAAACCTGGAAGGGTCTGCTGAAGGACGCAAGGCGTACTACGACCAGAAGGCCTCTCATAATGAACTCCAAGTGGGAGACAGAGTCTGGTACTATACGTTCGCCCCAGCAACCGGGAAAGGAGGGTCCGAGACCGGAACTCTCGCCCGCAAACTAATGCCCAGGTGGACTGGACCTCATCTGATAACAGACAAAGTGTCCTCAGTCATCTACGAAATCAAAATCAGCAAAGGCCGCAAAGAGCCAATTGCTAAATGGGTACATCGAAATCAGATCAAACCTTATAAGGCGTTCAATGAATCCACAAAAGACAAAGATCTCACAAACTCACCGACTTCATGGGATAATAAGGTCGTCCAAACACAAGTTAGTAAATAAACTAATCAGGTTTAAACTACCGTATTTTCCACCCTATAAGTCGCATTGTCCAATTTGAACTTAGAAACGCTAAGCCTAAAACCCACAACAAAAAACTAACCTTAACAACCGTTTAAATCCACGAGATTTAATTTGACCTCGGTCATAAAGTTGAGACCTGTTTTTCTTGTGTGTTGCACTTTGGAATCTGACGACAAGAGTGTGTCGAAGCAGTGAAACGTTGTTTCCTTGTTGTTTAGTCATTACTGTTGTCATTAGTTGAGATATTGTTTTGGTTCTGAACACTCCCAGCCAAAAAGGTTTTGTATTAACATTGGTTAATGAATGATATGGATTTAACTATGCCAACATGCAGTTCGTTTTGTTAAATCTCAATCGTCGAAGAGTCAATGTAGTTTAAAGCTACTCAAGGTACCATAAACTACACTGGTCTCACAATTTCTAAATTGAACCGATTCGATCGTTTCTATTCTAGATTGTCTATTCATTTTGATGAGTCTCGCCATAGACTTCAAAATTTATTAGGAATACCAAATCCTACGTCGTTCGTCTAAAAGACAACAGACATTTAGATCAAACTATATTTCATTTTTCTATTTTAGTTTAACCTAAACTAAGTAATGAATGGAGGAATAGTTTGGAATTAGAGGCCTTCGTTACAGAAGCCCTCCAAAATTTTATAGGTATAGATCCCTATATCTAATTTTACAGAATTGATCCACCCCTTAATTGGTAATTGTAGCTGATCTAAACCATGATAGCTTACATACCAGGTGCATATAGGTAGGGCCTAATGTAAAATCCCAATCATAAGCCCACCTAAAAACCACATAATTGCATGACACATAGAACCAGAGTGGCACTGACTGGAAACCAACCAGCCAACAACCTTCGATGTGGGGACCTGCAGCTCCAACGCTTGGTCTTCAACCTTCATCCAAGGGTCGCCTCCTCTGCGTCAATCGAGGGATCCCCTCTACATGCTGATTATGAAAACAATTGTTGCTGATCAATCAACAAAACTAACCGTTGTGGAATTACTGCTGTGGAATTACCGCTGTGGATTATAAGACTTTGTTTTCCAAGGGATCACAGACTTTGTTTTCCAAGGGTTAACAGACTCAGTTTTCCAAGGGATTAAAAGCTTACCGCAATGGGATTACCTCCGAACAGTATGGAAGTTCCAAAAACTTTATGGGATTATAATTTTGATTTTTCTTTTCCACTTGCTGGATTACTTCAAGATCAGAGACAGTTCAATGTTCCTTTCGTGTTGGACCCCATCCCCAAGGACTGGCGATGGCTTCCAAAAGGGGGGAGATGTAGTGGGCATGACCGTGTCCACTTTGATACACCTGTGTATTTTTGAACTGTTCCAGAGATGACCTTTACTGACCTCTCAGTAAAGCAAGACATTTACTACAAATTATTCCATTAGTTGTAATCTGAGAACATAGTCACCAAAAGAGACTATTTCTATCTTTGATTTTATTCTGATGTGATCAAAAGAATAACTTTTGTCATTTTCATGATATATGTTATGCTGTGTTATTCTTTTAATATGGAGTATTACTGTGTTACTTGACCATATAATGGTGTCAGAGTTGAATTTTATGTCAAACTGTGCTTTTCAGTTTTGTTTAGAAAGGCAGAAGACAGTTAATCTGTTGTTTTATGAGAAGAGCTCCAGCACGCTCGGTTTTTCCTAAACAATTTCACTCTGCTCTGAATTTCACCTTGAATCTTGATAACAACAAGTGAACTCTTCGCTGGTCCACGGACCAATGAAAAAGACACAAGTCTCACTCCTCTCATGATCTTCTTTTAAGTTCTAAGCTGTTGCTGAAACGGAAGAGTTTTGCTGGGAACTTCAAGATGTGAGGTCGTCCCAAAGTAGCTGGATGAACTCAGTCACACGCTAAGGACAGTCATTCAGTTAAGGACTAATAACACGTTTGTTATGAGTCCACTCCGAACGAGCGTAAGCTCAAAACTTTGTTTATTCCTTCCTGGAATAAGTTTATCTTGAAGTCAGAGGCCAGGAGCTGACGCATTTTCTGATGACCAACGCGAAACCAGGAGACGTTGAAAACGTAAACTAGAACCAGCTCGGACGAACTGGGCCTGAAGGACTCTGTGCATCTGAAAGGCTGGTGTCATTTCTTTATCAGACTCGTCGTCGAAGGTAAAGAGCTGTTTACAAACGTACCTGGATTTTAGCAGAAGTCGGATGGGAAGTGTCACTTTTGGTAACATGCTCAAGACAATTTCCTGTAAACCATCTCTCCATCTTTCCTCCTATCCTTTTCCCTCAATTCTAAGCTGGAAACTATATTTAAGCTAAAGAGCCCTCAGACTAAATATGTTAACATCCAGTATTTGTCTGTTGTGTTACATTCAAGTGTGCTGACGTGTTAAAGATAAGAAAGTGAAATCCTGTCAATCAAGTGTAATGGTGTTAATTTAGTTGGTTGATTTTAAATAAATGATAGTGTCTTTGACATATCAAACTAAGTTAACGTCTCTGTCACTTAATGGCTTTATTTATTTATCCATCATAAAGATCACAGAAATATTGGGTAAACTGAAAAAGAAAAGAATCCGTGAAATTACTATTCAATCTGAATAAGTAAATTAATTAAAGGGGACCACAGATGCAAAATTCACTTTTTAATGTTTTTTTTTACTCAACTTTGGGTATTTACTTCATAAAAAAACAGTCCTTGTGCCAAAAAAATGCACCCAGTGGTTTATTTACTCTAAGTAGATTTATTTATCTGTGATAAAAACGGTTCGTTTTTGAAATAAACTGGAAGTCAATCGCGCTTGTGACGTCACAGGCGCGAGGACAACCCACCCCAACCTGAGTCCAGCCCCTCACCTAGCAACCCCTGGTTAGGCTCAACCCACTTCTGTATTAAACACATGACTGTTGTTTTTCATGATTTCATCTCATCTTTTGTTTATATGTTCTTAATTTCATGTGTACAGCACTTTGTTGCAGCTGTGGTTTTTTAAATGGCTTTATAAATAAAGTATAATTGTTATTTTTATGTTTTAGTTCAATTTTTAGTGTATTTGCGATCGCTCCCAACGCGCAGCCGGCAAAAATTAAACGAGCGGACTCCCGGCATAGGGACCGGCGGCAACGGGACACTGCTTCTGGCGGATGGAGCGGAGCTTCAATTGTACAGCCTCGTTGCAGCCTTGCAGCAGCCTCGCAGCAGCGAGGACCTTCTCCTTACGGATTAATTTACGGGAGACACTTGGTGAACTTTGTGTTGTCTTGACTGGAACAGCGATAACTCCCAAAATCTCCGCGTGCAACGAGCGGAGCTGGCGAACACCGGAAGAGGAACAAGCTAACATTAGCTTCGGATTCGGCAGGTCTCATGCTAAAAGGAGCAGCTCATGGCGGCGCGCTCAGACGAGTTTCGGTAAGTTATCTTAAGCTAGCACTAACAGTAAGTCAAATGAGTAATAAAAAAAGAGCTAATTTTAAAACAACAACACATTACAGATACTGGCTGTTACAGAGGGCGTAAACAGATCTTTGAAGGGCGTGGACTTCAGAACTTCTATCAGAAACCGTTCGTTCAAAACGAAAGTTAAAAATGGCAGAATTAAAAAGGGTATAATTGATTATCTAAGAATTATTTTGTGCATTAAATTGAAGGAATAGGGTCTAGATAGCACACAGAAATAACATAAAATTTTAAAAAATATTAATATTGACCTCCTCATAATCCTTTACAAGACTTTGCTAAAGGGAAGCCTGCTGTCATCGCTTGCAACGGTGACAACGTACCTTTAAACCTACTAGTAGGTACAGTAGGGGCATTCTGAGCGATATGAATGGGTGTGATAATAAATGATAGGGGCCATTTAATGGACTGATGCTCAGATATGACCGTTTTTCATTTAGGCAAAAAATGGTGCAGTGAATAGCTCATAAAGCACATGGCAGATTTCCTTTAAACTTACAGAAAGTAATTACTTGGTGGTCATTTACAAACTGTTAGCTGTTGGAGTTGTTTGAGCTAAAATTAGATTTATTCATAATTTATTTTCGTAGCGCGCGACCCTTTGGAAGACGTCAAAGCGAAACAATTTAAATCCAGCAGATTTGACCATTACGTGAATTTATTAAGGAACGGTTAAGCTAAGACACATCTTTGCTATAATTTTCAGCAGACAAATAATTGTTTTTACCGTGCTAATCTTGTTAAAAGTCCTTCCGTGCATGCTTCTGTGGCTGCCATTTTCAGCAGCGCAAATGACGCGCTGACGCGTCGCGTAGCGGTGACGCATGATAGATGCGACTTAAATAAAGGTGTGACACGTTTATGGATTTTTCCAATTTATAGCCAATAATTGGACAAAGCGACTTATAGAAAGGTGTGACTTATCAGGCAGAAAATACTGTATTGATACCCGGATGTATGCTCAACTGTATTGATAATTTTCTGAGAGTTTCAATAAAATCTCTTTAGTGATTTAAAAAAATATTTTGCAAACAGACAAAGTTGAATCTACACAGACATTTTTAACTAAGCTAGTTTGCAATCTGTCAAAGCTCAGCACACAGACACATGCAACAAATATTTTAATTTGCCTTCATCTTTTGGCGGCAGGTGACATCAAGACAATAGTGAATAAAGGAACAGATTTATGGACGCTGAATGCAAATTCAAATGTTCTTTATGACCACGTGTGAAATATGTCTCCACACTTTAAGGTATCAATGTTTTTGGTGTGGCAGCAGACAAAGGGCAACCCTCTATCACAGTCAGCCACCTGTGGGTTGTTGTCCCTGGTTCAGCCATACCGCCACCATGTTCATGTCCCACAATGGACGGAAGCCCATCAGCTGGACTCAGTGCGAGGTCTGGTCTCTGTGAGCTGACGGCTGCACGAGTGACGAGACACAAAGAGAAATCCCTCCAGGCACACAAACACAAAGAACCCACACAAACACCCCAGCCCAAAATGGCACAGTTTACGTGAACAAAGCCACACACATTTTCACAGCTTCTCCAGCAACAACATTATGAATATGAATAACCCTCTGGTCTTGACTTCAGCAGGATACACCATTCTGTGCAGCATTCAAGCCGTAAAGATGTCAACACACGAGACAGAAGGACAAACTGAGAAACAAATCTAACAACACAGCGTGGGCCAGCGCTGGCGTTAAGCATCAGTGATTTAACACTAAATTAAAAGAACTTGTCCTGGAGATGTCCCGATGCACCTTTTGAAGCTGCACATCAGATCAGTTCAATCAGTAAATATAACGCATGTGAAAAACAGTGCATCAACATTGAAGCCCCACAGTTTTTAATCTGTTTGCTTCTTTATGGGTTGCTCATTAATGGCTCAGCACCTGCCTTTTTCTGGCTCGTCTGTGCGTGCACACTCCCAGCTTGACCTAAAAGTTTATAATTCATTGCGATGACTTGTCTGCAGACTCATGACAACAGCTTGCTGCGAGAGTGCAGATTGTATATGGTGGAAATGATGGCAGGAAGATTGTCCTCTAATCCAATTCAGTGGAAGCCATTTGAATAATTGATGTGGGGACATAAATTGGTCCATTCCAGATGTCCCCTGCTCACTTAATCAATACTGATTCCCTTAATCAATGGTTGGCTGCCCAGCCTATGGCTTTGGCTGTTCTCCCGCCACAGTGCCATGCTGTAGCCAGAGCTTCCCATAGTCCAAGTCACAGGTGGTTGGCTGCAAAGTGGCTGTTTGCAGTGATAGACTCTGGGTAATTGAGGCTCTTACCCAGTGGAGATGGGGTGGCGAGAGCAGCCGAGGGGACTACAGATTGGCCTCGTGTCTGGGGGAGGCGTGTGACTTCCAATGGGAAATGATGGCAGACTGATTCGCTGTGTATAGAAAACTTTCATTTTGCACTGAGACAAAACTTGCATAACTGGAATGCAAAAAATACATCAGAGTTGGTCACCAACTAAAGGAAGTATAGGAACAAGTTCAACTGGCTTGAAGGTGTGGAGTAGGGCATGACAAAACTTATTTGTTTACCTGAATATGCTAATTTACATGCTAATTTTGCACCTGAAAAATCAGGCAAATATGAGATGTGCACACACCGGCAGATAATGGTGGGCAGAAGGAGCGGCATGCCAGGATGCCAGGACAGAGTGGAGGCACAGTGGTTTGTGACAGCTGGGCGGCACAGCTGGGGGAGACAGATAACCCTCAGTCTGTTTGAGCTGACAAAGCGCCCTTCCTCAGAAGACTGAAAACAACTACACCTGGCTTTGCTCACTTTCTCCTCGTCCCACCGCTCTCGTCCCTCTGGACATCACTCTCTTTCAAGCTGCCTCTCGTTTTATTCTTTTAAATCCTGTGTCCTCGTTACATCCCTCACCCTTTCAACATGCTCTTCATACCTGTCTTTCTTCCAAACGCAGCCTGCACCTGACAGTCTGTGTGCACCAGGTCAGAGTCCTGCTGTCAGTTACAGAGATTTATCAATGTGTCATCTTTAAAACATCTTAGGAAGTTAAAGTAAGAAGGCAGACATACAATTAAAGATACCTCTCCATGACTTTTAAGGCATTATTAGTTGACTTGTATTGGTATTATCCCATTATCCTCCCTGTTCAAGTCAGTCACCGCTTCAGCTGCTTGTGGATTGACTAATGACATCCCTCTAGCCGAATGTAAAATGAATGCACGTTTGATTGCATGCATGAGCGCTTGAGACAGAAGAAGCATGACATTGTGAGCATGTTTAGCATACAGCACGTGTAGATTAACTGTGTTTGAATGCATTGTTTAACAGTCAATCGCAATTCAAAACGCACACTTTGGCTCTGAAGTGCTGCTTGGTGCTGCCTGGCAGCGTCCTCCGAGGGAGGTGCCGCTATAATCGATTTACACAGCAATCACAGATCTGCACACAGCAACCTTCAACAAGTCCTTGAGCACAATCTTTCTCTGTTGATCACAAGCCATCAGCAAAAGGCACTTGAAGTCGATGCTTGTGTGTGCATTCATAGGAACTTTAAGAGTAATGGCTTTTGCGACACCAGTGATTGTTACTCTTATGGTTGATAGATTAAGAGTCGTCTCTGGATGTCATGCCAATCAAACATCACAAATTACAAAAGAGCTGCTCTAAACTTAAGTATAAGGTTGTATTTCTTCTGAAAACATCTTTTGTTTTTAAAAAGCGTTCATCAGCTTCAAGGCAGTATTTCTATATTTTTGTGCAATATAGGTCCTTCATATGTGTAACATTTACTTTTCCGTCCAACCAGCCCTTGATGCACTCAGTCACTGAGGAGATGTGGTGAAAAACGCTCCATCACGTTCAATCTTATTTTGATGCCAAATGGTGAGAAAACAACAAATTACCCCTCAATGGGCATTCAAAATAAATGCAGAGCATCAACAGATTACAAGAGGCTGTTTGCGTGTTTCTTTATGCCTCAGGCTGAAGGATAACCACGTACTGTGAAACATTTCATCATAAGTTGTGGAAATCCCAAATATCCTAAAAATACAGGTGTATCTAAACTTAAGTACGGTATGCGTTGGTATTTCTTCTGAAACCATCTTTTGTTTTTAAAAAGCGCTGATTCATACATACATAATCTCTCTGTATTTCTGTAGAACAATAATAAACCTTATTCTGATCTAAAAAAATCTATATGTAAGTAAGTAAGTATGTAAGTATGTAAATACGTAAGTAAGTAAGTAAGTATAGCACTTTGGTTGGCCTTGTGACTGTTTTATGTGCTCTATAAATAAAATGGTATGGTATGGTATGGTAAGTGCGTAAGTATGTAAGCAAGTAAGCAAGTAAGTGTGAAAGTACGTAAGTATGTATGTACATAAGTACGTACGTAAGTAAGTACATACGTAAGTATGTAAGTACATAAGTATGTAAGTAAGTAAGTACGTAAGTAAGTACATACGTAAGTAAGTACGTAAGTAAGTATGTAAGTAAGTACGTACGTAAGTAAGTACTATACCTGTACGTAAGTAAGTACTATACATAAGTAAGTTTGGATGTAAGTGCATAAGAATGTAAGCGCTTAAGTACGTATGTATGTACGTACGTAAGCGTGTAAGTACTTAAGTAAGTAAGCAAGTAAGCAAGCAAGCAGGGAAGGTAGGTAGGTATAAGTGTCAACATGGGTTTCCTGAGCAATCCCTTAGTTCTGCTGCTATAGGCTTAGTCTGCTGGAGGATAAATTTACCACATTTCCTGTTTGTATTTATAATTATTTCTATCCTTAACATGTGTTTTTTTTTTCTTTTTTTGTCTGTCCAACAGAAAATACACCTGGATCTGTCATTCTGTGTTTGTTTGTTTGTTTGTTTCTCTTTCCTGTCCTCTCAATCCCCAGCCGGTCAAAGCGGATGGCCACTCGTCCGGAGCCTAGTTCTGTGAATAAAAAACTACTAGTTGTCTTTTCTAATGTATGTGAATGCTTTTGTACAGTGTCCTGAGACAACTTCTGTTGTGACTTGGTACTATTTAAATGAACTGAATTGAATTGAATTCAGACATATAGATCTCTGAACGTTAATATACTGTATATTTATGATAGTGGTTTATTTGAGCCAATCTATAAAAGCAGATTTAGCGATAAGGTTTTAAGAATTTCTGCCAATTGATCATCTTGACACAGGTGCTGACAACCTGTCATTTGGGGGAGGTAGTTTAATGTCCAACCGCTCATCAATGTGGGTGTATGTGACAGATCTGATGTTGGTTTTGACTCTTAATGGGCCCTTGGGCAGCACAGCAGCCAGTAAGAATGTCATTTAAGGGCCCAGAGGTCATTTTCTAGTCAGGAAAACACACACGAGCTTGGAAGCATCCAGAGACCTAATTGTCAGTGGGCAGGGAGAGGTGAGTGTAGGATGTGCCCTCTCCATCTGCGCAGTGCCACTGCAGTGTGCGGATGGATGTGGAGAGGGCTGTCTTTAAGAGAAAAGAACAGATTGACAGAGCAAAGTGGGAAATGTACTTTTCAAATGTCACCTTGCCTTGCCACCCTTTACGCTGTGAGAACAAAAAAAAAAAGTGTGAAATTGAGCATCCAGGGGAGAAAAAAAAAGTATATATAAATAT
>JBBPBX010006186.1:11764-50186 GCA_038048925.1 Garcialebias charrua
ATATATATATATATATACAGTATATATCTTGGGCAGAGAATAAAAAAACTGACTTTTCATATACTTAAAATTTTATGACACATAAAAAATGAAATGAAACCAAATCATCTGGCAAGCTGGTATGATTTCAACATGTTTTTCAGCACAGCAGTTTTAGCTCAAGGCTCACCAAAAACCTTTAAAGAGGCTATGATAATTTCAAGTACAATGTATCTACACATTAATAAAGAAAAGGGTATATCTCCCCCATCTGCTCCCTAAACAGGTCTCTCTTGAAAATGAGTTGTCGTGACTCAATTAGACTACATGCATAAATAAAGGGTAAATAAAAAATAAATTTAAACAAATTTGCTCTGCAACATGTGACATAAATTGATGGATATATGAAGATTTCTAGGATAGGATGACTTATCTTAACGGGAGTATTCCCAGACAATATGAAAATAGCAAAGGTCATTCCTATTTACAAAAGTGGTGAGAAATGTATATTTAATAATTACAGACCAATATCCTTGTTGCCACAGTTCTCGAAAATCGTAGAAAAGTTATTTGTTATCAGATTGGACCAATTTATCGACAAATATAAGCTTTTAAGCAGCAGTCAATATGGATTTAGAGCTGAAAATTCTACATCATTGGCTCTTATGGAACTGATAGAGCAAATAACTACTGCCGTTGATCAAAAACAATACTGTGTTAGTATTTTTGTTGATTTGAAGAAAGCATTTGATACCATTGATCACAGCATTCTCCTTGAAAAACTAAATAAATATGGCATTAGAGGACAAGCACTGAAATGGATATCTAGTTATTTGGAAAATAGGAAACAGTTTGTACATGTACATGGTGTAAAATCTGGACTCTGTGAAATTACATGTGGAGTTCCTCAGGGCTCTGTACTGGGACCTAAGTTGTTTATCTTATATGTGAACGACTTGGTAAATGTGTCAGGGCTCCTTAAATGTGTATTATTTGCAGATGATACAACTTTTTTTTGTTCAGGTTGGGACATAGAATCAATATTGGAGAAGGTGCAAGCAGAGTTTGTAAAAATACAAAATTGGTTTAAAATTAATAAATTATCATTAAATCTAGATAAAACTAATTATATGATATTTACAAATAGACAAGGAACTGTTGATGTCCAGTTTAGAGTTGATGGTGTGGAGATTAATAGAGTCAATGAAGTAAAGTTTTTGGGTGTTGTTATTGATGAGAAACTAACATGGAAACCTCACATAAATTATTTACAAACAAAATTAGCTAAATCTATTGCATTGCTGTATAAAGTCAGGGACTTGTTTAATGATAAAGCTTTGAATATGTTGTACAATACATTAATTGTTCCACACTTGGTCTATTGTATTGAGGTATGGGGGAAGGCATGTAAGACAACTACAAATCCTGTTTTTGTTTTGCAGAAAAGAGCAATAAGAGTTATCACTCGAAAACATAGCCATCATCCATCTAATGTATTATTTTGTCAACTGAAATTATTGAAATTTCACGACTTGATTGATTATAAAATTTTATTAGTTATGTATAAGGCTCACCAAAATGCATTACCTTTGAACATCCAGAGAATTTTTACAAAGAGAGAAAGCTGCTATAATCTTAAGGGGACGGAGATGTTCATAACAACTAAATTTAGAACCAGTTTGAAAGAACGATGTACCTCGATACAAGGAGTGAGATTGTGGAATAATCTGGAAAATGATATTAAAAGTGCCAAGTCAATGCACATGTTTAAGAAATTGATAAAGTTTGGATTGCTAAAAAAATATGAAACTGTATAATGTGTACTCATATGAATTGTTGTTCTAGAAGGATTTTATTTTTTGTTTTATTGTATTACTAACTGAAGAATTTTATTGTTTGAATTTTATTTATGAGAAAAAAGGGGCAGATATTACCGTATAAGAATTTTTTTCTTCTCTCTGCTACCTCTCTGTATTGGTTTTCTTTTCTTTTTGTTGCTGTTGTTGTAAATATAATTGTTGTAAATATATAATTAATTTGTTTTTAGGATATGAAATGAATAAATAATAATAATTATTATTATATTATCTGTAAAGCAAACCGTTTTTACTCAGAAGGCATATTTCTGTTTCAGTAACGTTTTAATATGACCCATTAAAATAAATGTATGAGAAATAGATGTCTCATGACTGTTTTTCTTGAATTGCTCAACATCAAGTTCACTTGCAAACATCAGAATGGTTATGTCCATTTGTTTAACAGAACCAAAGTGTAACATACAATTACGTAAATAAAGGCTCAATATGCAAAACTTACTATAAGTCTCTAAGCCTTTACCAAATCTTACATGAGCAGGACTTACCGTAAACACAAAACAATTGACTTTAATGAAAAAAAATCCCATCTATTGTAAATATGTATCTGAAGCCTTTCAACAAGCAGTCATGCAGTCAAACAACTGTTTGCTTGTAAGCTGAAACCTTATTTACTCAACGTATTCCCTCTAGGCATGAGATACTATTACAACTACTGTACTGCCTAAATAATACCACATATTGCTTAATAATGATAATATTGTGATAATAATGCCGTAATACTTTATAAAACGTTTTGTTTTGCACAGTCATAAATGAGAAGATTTAAAGAAAACACAAAAAGAACACTGTCCTGGGTTTCTTGTTTTTAGACTAACTTAACATTCATTCAACCCAACTCTCAGCTGGAGAGAGGAAAGCTCTGCAGAGAATGGTGAAGGCTGCACAGAAGACTGTTGGAGTCAGCCTCCCCACCATCACAGACATCTACGCCTCCAGATGCAGGAAGAGGGCCACCTGCATCATGAAGGACCCCACTCACCCAGCACACACAATCTTTGACCCGCTCCCCTCAGGAAGGAGGTTGAGGAGCATTAAGTGTAGAACCACTAGACTGAGGAACAGCTTCTACCCTGAAGCTGTTAAATTCATTAATCTCTAACCAGAAAAATCACTGTAATGCCACTTTAATTAGTGATATGTCACTTTATCCGTGCTGCTGATTATCCATACTGCTGATTTCTTACCCATAAACTTCTGTATTCATACCCATCTGCTCACAACAGACGCATGTTCAGACTGTTGTTTAATTAATATACCGTATTATATTACCTTATTATTACTGTTTATATCTTAGATCCTTGTATACTGTTCTTTTATACTTGTATTTTTGCTATTTTTTGGGTGTAACTGGGACCCTGAGTACACAATTTTGTTCCACCTCATGTACCACATGTGATGTAATTTACAATAAAGAAACTTGTAGAATTCTGTTTTATGCAGGTTAGTCCCATTGAGTCACGAGGACTCATTTACAAGAGATACATGTTTTAAACAAAGAACACAGATGATGTACACAGTCACACAGCAATAAACGTTCATTTAAAAGCATATCAAATGACAAGTAAATAAAAGTACGGTAGTATAAAACAAAATAAAAGAACTGCTTTTTACATTATAAAACAGTGTAAAATACTAAAAACAGGAACATTGTGTGGTTTTGATATAGGCCCTGAAGATGGTAATTGGCTCATGCCTATTTCCCCACTTAAAATCTCTTTAGCAACAACTACCTGTAAATTGAAAAAAAAAAAACTCAAGTTTAACTCAAGTGAGATAATTTTCTTTTAATAAAGTTGTGTTGTGTTGCATTTTCCTTTTGACTTCTAATTAATAAAAGACACTAAAATGTTTGGAATCAGATCATTACTGAAAAACATAGGACCCTGAAAGAGCTCAGTGTAATCCAAGACTGTTGTATTTCCTCCCATCACAGTACAGTATATACTTAATACAACACCCTGTGATTCAAACCTTTCTGCACACACCTTCTTTATGTGTAAATATACAAATTTGGTTTATTACAATTTACCTTTTCAGTTAAAGTCCTGTTAACGCTGGTAATTGCACGTGTTTATAAGCAAAATGCTTTTGAACCTGACCTAAAATGTGAAATTTTGCTAAAAAAAAAAAGTGCATCTCAACAACAATGCTAGTTGAAAATATAAGTTACTCATTCTGTCACACAAGCTCAAAAGCAATTGTCTATAAAAACTATTACTGGTACATCTCAAAGTAAAAAGAAATAGAAAAATGGATAATTGGCAGGGTGTCAAGTTGCACCTGACCTTCAAGGTATAGCATAATAGCTTTCAGTTAAGTGGTGCGTAGCAGCTGAAAGCATCTGAATGTCACATCTGCAGAACAATAGAGCCTCTGCTGCAGCACCGAAAATCATTTCACTACGGCAAAATCTCACACTACATAGATTATCTTCCCATTTTTCTGACGCAAGAACAAACGCTGACATACAATCAAGCAATCAGTTCAAACTCTAAATCTCAGCCACGATATATGGTGTACAAATGTTCAAATACATCTGTAAAAACCTGAACTATAAGTGTAAACGCTGTACTCCTGACAAAGCTCAAGATGATTCCTCAGCGACAATCATTCTGAGAGCTACTCCCACTGCTGTAGCACGTCGACTTGTCCACAGTATCTGACAAAAAACGGTCACGAGTTGTCGTGAAAACTGCAAGATGAGCTCTAAAACAATACTGGTGGCGTGCGCTCTACTTTCTCTGCACACCTGGCTGCGGAGGTAGCTCAGCAAAGACTGGTGCAAAGTATACTGCTGATCCCAGGTTGAGCTCCGCAGAGTGTGTGATCTATCTGCTCCATGCCAAAGAGCAAATCTGACATCTCCTCTTCTCTACACTTCAAAAACACATCAATCAAGTCAGTCAAAATGCCAGAGAACTTCTACTTGTCATTGGCGGCTACTTTGCTGTGATTGATGGTCTGATGGCTGTCTCGCTCTCTCCCCAGGCACCGTCCCGCTGCCCATCCTTTTACACTTGCATCAATTTGCACACCATGTAGAAAGAAAGAAAAAAGCATAACAAATGATAACGTTTTGAAAAATAATTCACAATACCCTGTAGCAATTTTGATAAACAATTCCGCCTTACTAAAAGCAAGGAGCAAAACAGAAATAGACAGCAGGAGAGGGGGAGAAAGGGAGATGTGCCAGCACTGCTTTTTATAATGACACTTATGGCTTAGAGGCTGTGAGGAAATGTTTGTTTGCGTGTGTGTGTGTGTATTTGAAGAGCAGAAAATTGCTTCGAATATGAGACGTATACAGAAAGATCTAGTGGCCTCTATAGGCAATCTGCATGTACATGTGATCTATTAGGCTGCAAACCTATGGGAAAGCTGCGACAGAGAGAAATTCATCCTTTCAAATAGGCTGGACAGATATCAGTATAAACACTCAAACTAGGCAGAGCAGAGCCCCATGAGGTTTCTTTTCCCTCTTCTTTTACCCCTCATTTATGTGTCTTTCACAAACTTCATTCAACTTTCATCTTCCATCTGCCATGTCACTTTTTTGTGTGAGTTTTGAGTGTTCCCTGCTAACATAATTTGTCTGTTTTGCTCAATCTCCGTGCATTTTGTTTTACACACTGCTCTCCGTCGCTGTAAAATGCTGCTCTCCTGTCCTCCTGGTTGCCCTCACCCAGAGCTGATCCTCCAGAACTATCAAAGAAGAAGCGAGCAGCAGAGATGATGAGAAGGATTGTAATCTTACCGCTGTGACATGATGCCCTGTTTCTGCCCGCTTTGATAAATTGTTTTCATCAAGGATTAGCTCAGTGGTGAACCACGCTAATTAGGAACGTCAACCAAAACAAAGATGTCTCAGACTAATTGAGGTGAAGTCAGAGAGACTGAAGGAAGTGTGGACACAACTGTCGCAGTCTGTGAGCATCACAAAGGGAAAGCTCAGCAAACCCGTCTGTCTGTGGGATGCTCGTATGCGTGTGTGTTTACATGTGTGTCTGGTGGGAATTTACTTGATACCCCTGGAGGGAGCTGATAATGGTGGCCTTTTCTTTTGAGCCTTGGCTTTGCAGCTGGAGACATAATGTAAATGGATGACCTTGTTTCCCCCATGTGCAATGAGATTTGTCCCCTTCACTGCAGTATGGTTACTATTCCACTTCTGCCATTAACATTCTAGTGGGAATCTGTGTGAGGTCAACATGAAAATTGAAAAAAGAAAAAAAAAGTGGGGGGGAGCACTTATTAACTTCATTCTCAAATTACAGAAGCTCTCAACCACTTTGAATTAATCTCCACTTGAAACGGATCTGTCCGCTGCCCAGTTGAGTCTCTTAAATAAGCATTATTGACATGTTTAGAACTAATCCAAGCGACCTCTGCAGTTTGGCGTCCCGTCATTGATATCATTGGCATGTTTACAATAACTGAATGGCTGTGCATCCATCATTCCCTGGACATCCATGTGTTTTTAATAGATCTGCAAATAAGAAAAAAATGTCTTTGGATAACAATATATTCTGGGGTCATGAAAGACATGGAAATATGGCCGGACATGAAATCATTTTAGCCCAAAGGTATTCTACTGAGACACAGAAAATGTTTTATTATTAACTACTGAATGACAGTCAAGAATTTCACTGAAAAGGTTGCAGATTATGCCGAAGTAACATACATATCAAATGAACCAAAGTCTTTAAAACAGAAATCCCTATAATCCCTATATCTTGTTTGGCACCTTAATACTGTACATGTACACACCTGCTGTGAGTGTGAGCCTGGTGTGTGTATGTTGTATGTATGACTGAGGAAGTCTTTCGGACGAAAGACGCAATGTTTCTACTTTTTTGTTTTGTTTTGTTTTTTGAATGTCCAGTTGACCAGATTTAGCTTTTTTAGATTTTTCTACCTGGATTATTGAGCATGCATCAGGGTGTATGTTTTTATGTTTCTTTGTGTATGCTTTGTATGTTTTTATTGTCAATCTATTTTTGTCTTATTGTACAGCACTTTGGCTACCCCTGTGGTTTTTAAAACATGCCATTGAAATAAACTTGATTGACTGATTGCTTGCTTGATAAAATGTTCATTCAATCAAATACTTCCTTTTCATATTATTTTATAAAACCAACAGTTTATCAGCAGGTGTAACTACTCACAACAATGTTTTGTTTTACAGGGGAAAACCTTGACCAAATCAAAGGCCAAGAAATATTCTAAACATAGTTTCTAAACTCTAAAAGAGCACAGAATGTCATGATTTCAGCTCCCTGCCTCCTCTGCTCTTTGCCACCTACAAAAGCTCTTGGCCACGCCCACTTCTCCACTTTGCATAGAGAACAGCTGTTCAGCTGCATCAGGAAGTTTATCCTGCAGTGTGGGCTGCACAAAGGTGCAGGTGGGAGCTTTTTCGGCAGCTCTGGGCTGCACAAATGTGTAGCAGGAGCTAAAGAATTTTAAATTATAATAAAATAAAAAGTTAATTCCATGCCAATCGTGCGGCTCATCCATCAATCAGCCAATTGTGTGTCATGTCCAATTTTATTTTGAAAAACTGCGATAGAGCGAGTCTGCGACAAACGAAACGTGAAGTAGCTAGGGACTACTGTACATACGCGCACACACACACACACACACACACACACACACACACACACACACATATATATGTCCGGACGGACGTCTATCTATCGATCGCAGTTTTTCAAATGATCAATTTTCAATTTCAAATATTTCAATTATTTTCATTAATAGTGTTAGTTGCCGCTTGTGAGGGAGGTCCGAGCCGGGGGGCAGCGTGAGCTGGGAGGCGGACCTGGAGTCCGAGCTGAGGCCCGAGGCCCACGGCTAGCAACAGCTAGCTGCAGTAGCTCGGGGCCTGCATTCAAACTAACCCTTTACCACAGTAAACATCCATTTAAAGAACCCTCGGGTCTCTCAAGTGTGAACAAGACGGTGAAATTTTCTGGTGAACTCGTGGTGAAAGGTGATCTGAAGACCAAAGATACAAGACCACAGTAAACATCCGTTTAAAGAACCTTTGTGTCTCTCGAGTATGTGAACAAGACGGCAAAATTGATTACCTGGACCGCTGTGGTGGATGACTGGGCTGCGGTGGACCGTCCTGGTAGGGAGCTGGGATTCCGGTGGAGGCCGCCGCGCGCTTGGGGCGTTAGTGGATGGATGGCGTGGTGACGTCATCTGATCAGCTGTTTGGGTGCGTGATGTTCCGGTGGGGGCCGCCGCTTCTCCGGGCGGGCCTGTGGTGGACGACGCGGGACGACGTCTGTCAGGCTGGTTGGGTGGACGTGGATTCGGCCTTGGAGGACTGTGTGGGGCGCTGTCAGATTGTTTGTTCGAGGTGGTGAATCCAGCTGGCAGTGGACGATCTACGCATGCTGCTGTTTGAACAGGAGTCGTCGTTTTCCGCTGAGAGCCGTTGCGCTCTAGTAGTTAGCCGCTGGCAAATTAGTCGTGGCTGAGGTGCCGTGGTGTTCCTAAAGACTGTTGGGACAGTTTTACTCCGTCCTAAAGCATCGACTCCAGGCCTGGTTGATTGCTGCGCCGTGGCTACTAACGAAATTAAAGGTTTGTGGATTTACACTAACTCACTAACTCGTAGTAGAAATATCCTACTAACAATTGAACATAAAATCATCTGAATCTGCTGAACAATGTCGTCGAATAGACGAGGCCCAAAGAAGCAGGAACCATTATTAGAAACTTCGGATGACATGGAGGAAATCAAGAGATCTTTGAACTACATGAGTGCCGAACTGACAAAATTAGCAACTCAATATGAATCTATGGTGGGTTTGGTGGATGAGGTAAATAAATTAAAAATCCAAATAAGTAACAAAGGCAACAAAATAGCTGAGCTTGAAAATAAAATCAATGATCTGGAGCAGGACGCAAGATTGGACAATCTAGTATTGTCTGGACTTGAAGTCAAGCACAGATCCAAAGACCCAAGTGGAAATGACCAGGATGAGCACCGACATTGGAGGAACAAGTTGTGTCTTTCCTATGTAAAGGATTTTAAGGGGGGTCAGTATTAAGCTGACCTCTTTATCCTTAATTAATTACTTATTCAGATTGAATAGTAATTTCACGGATTCTTTTCTTTTTCAGTTTACCCAATATTTCTGTGATCTTTATGATGGACAAATAAATAAAGCCATTAAGTGACAGGGACGTTGATTTTAGTTTGGTATGCCAGGAGACACTACCATTTATTTAAAATAAATCAACTAAAATTAACACCATTACACTTGATTGATAGATTTTCACTTTCTTGCAATTTAACACGTCAGCACATTTAAATTGCAACACAACAGACATAAATACAGGATGTCATTATACTTAGTCTGTGGCTCTTTAGATTAAATATAGTTACCAGAGATTGAAATAAGGAGAGATTTAAGAGGAATAGGGAGAGGTTAAGAGGAAATTATTGGTCTTGACCATGTTACCAGAAATGACACTTTCCATCTGACTTCTGCTAAATTCCAGGTACATTTGTAAACAGTTCTTTACCTTTTGACGACTAGTCTGATAAAGAGATGGCACCAGCCTTTCAGGCGTACAGAATCGTTGCAGGTCCAGCACGTCCGAACCGGTTCTTGTTTACGTTTCAACGTCTCCTGGGATCCGCGTCGATCATCAGAAAATGGTGTCAGCTCCAGGTTGACTTCAAGATAACTTATTCCAGAAAGGAATTTAATTCAAAGTTCTGAGCTTGTACGCTCGGTTCGAAGTGGACTGATAACAACATGTTATTAGTCCTTAACTGAATGACGTGTCCTTAGCGTGACTGACATTCATCTAGCTCTTTGGGACAACCTCATGTCTTGAAGTTCCCAGCAAAACAAAACGTTCACCGAAGCAAACGTTTTTTCTAAAAGTGTTGAGACCAGAAAACAGTCTTCTGATTGGTCAGAAGTGAAGAGAGGAGAAACAGAGACACGTCAAAGGGTTCACTTTAACGTTATCAGAATTCAAGGTGAGAGTCAGAGCAGAGTGAAAATGTTTTGGAAAAGACAGAGAGTACTGGAGTCATTCTCATGAAAACAACGGATTAACTGTCTTCTGCCTTTCTAAATAAAACGGCCGGGTCTCTTTGACCTGAGCCTTCAACTTTCATACAGCAGTGGACACAGTGATGTTTCACATTACAGAATAACATAGCATAAAAACATATGTGATCATAAGACATATTGTAAATTACAACATTGCTCATGAATAAACACAGGTGATGCTCTGATTATATTTGTGTTAGCACAAAATCAAAGATAGAAATAGTCTCTTTTGGTGACTATGTTCTCAGATTACAACTAATAAAATAAATTGTGTTAAAAGTCTGTTTACTGAAAGGTCAGCAAAGGTCATCACTGGAACAGTTCAAAACACATCAGTTTTGACCCTGGGTAGGTCCACTACACCTACAAGACAAGGACATTGATGTGGACTCTAATGACATCTCATTCTGTCACACCTTGTCCAAGGTAGGAGATAAATCCAAGCCAACAACCATAATCATGAAGTTCAAAAGTAGGAAGGCTAGAAACAGGGTAATAATGCAGGCCAGAAAGCTGAAGGGAACAAAGGTGTACATAAATGAACATTTAACAAAGCAAAATTGTAACATTGCACGTGAGGCTAGGTTGCTAAAAAAACAATATAACTATATAATAGTAATAATAACAAAATAATATAACTTCCACCTGGACAAGAAATGGAAATATTTGGGTCAAAACACGTGAAGGGTCACAGCCTAGATTAATAAAAGACTTGAAAGATCTGGAAAGACTTAAATGATTAAATTGTATCTTCAACTTGCTGACATGTCAAAATTGATGGAAAATCCCATCTAATATGACAACATATGATGATTCAGACTCCAAAATATATAACATTGGGGATGTCATTGATAGACTTTTTTCCTGATATAAAGGAAAGTAAATACTACAGTGAAAAAGAGTTTAATGATGTTACTATAACCAATGATGATCTTTCTATTATCCATATAAACAGCAGAAGTATAAACGCAAATATATCTAAAATGCTCGATTACTTAAAACAATTTAACAAAACATTTGATATTATAGCAATATCTGAAACATGGCTCAATCACATTAATCAGGTCTCAGGTCGCTTTCGTAAATGAGCCCATGAGGTTCAAAAGATTTACCTGACTAAATAAAGGTTGAATGAATAATGCAAATATTAATATTGATGATATAATCTATATAACACAAATAGACTATCCGGAAGGGGTGGTGGAGTAGCTCTATTTGTTAAGAATGGAATAAAATGTAAATTGATCAGTGAAATGTCAACTATTGTTGATAACACACTGGAAATGGTAACAATTGAAATAATTAGTAAAATTGATAAAAACATAATAGTTAGTTGTGCATATAGATCACCAAGCTCAAAGATGGATACATTTACTGACAAAATAACGGAGCTGTTAGTAAAGTACTTCAACAAAAAAGTGTTTTTTGTGGGGATTTCAATATTGATTTAGGTATGCTGGTGAAGATTCTCAGTCGTCCAGGACATGATAAATCAAAAAGGCGTTCAATTCAACACATGCACACACGCACACACAGTCTGGTTCATTGAATTGATAAAGCTTATCGGATGAGAAGCGAACCGTCTTCTGTTACAAATAAAGTCCAGTTGATCTTGAATTGAACGCCTTTTTGATTGATTTAGGTAATACAATGGATTCTAATAACATCAGCACATTCATAAATTTGATGCACAGTTTAAATGTATATCCTTTAATATCCAAGCCCACGAGAATTACTACCCATAGTGCTACGAAACTTGACAATATCTTCACTAATGTGACTGGTGGGGATATGATGGGTGGCATTCTTGTCACAGATCTGAACGATCATTTGCCAATATTTGCACTCTATAAATACAATCAAATTATCAAAAATATCTCAAATAAAAAGATGAAATCAATAAACACATCCAAAAAAATGATTGATAGACTGATTGATGACTTATCAAAACAAAATTGGGACAAAGTTTTTGTTAATGATGTGAATACTTCTTATGTTGAGTTTATGAATATTATTGGAACTCTGTATGAAAAAAAATTGTATGCATAACAATTACACTGAAAAAATAGTGATGACCAACCTTGGATGACTAGTGGTTTGAGAAATGCTTGCAAAAAAAGAACTACTTATACTTGTGCTTTCTGAAATTAAGAACACAGGAATCTGAATTAAAGTACAAGAAATAAATAAAAAAATTAGTAAGTATTATAAGAAAACAAAAAAGAATACTACAGTGACTTATTAAATAAATGTAATGGTGACACCAAGTCGACGGCGAATAATGAATAATGTCTTAAAAAATCATAAAACAAAGACCAGTGTATCTCAACACTTTGTAAATTATAATGTGAATATTTTCGATGAAAAAGATATTGTAAATGGATTCAATGATTACTTTGTGAATGTGGGACCAAGTCTAGCTGCAAATATTCCTTACGTAAATGTGAATCATAAAATTATGGATTGTGCAAATAATTTTCATCTAAAGGAAACTAACAAAGAAGAAATAATGAATATAGTTAAATCATTTTCTGATAAGAGATCAAGGGATTATGTTGATATGGATATGAAGCTTGTGAAGGAAACAATGCCTTATATTGTTGAACCCTTTACACACATGTAATCTATCTTTTTCATCTGGAAGTTTTCCTGACAATGTGAAAATTGCCAAGGTGGTGCCACTCTTTAAAGATGGCGATAAAAGTATGTACAGTAACTACAGACCAATATCCTTATTGCCATAATTTTGAAAAATTTTAGAGAAGCTATTTGTGATAAGAATAGACCAATTCCTCGACATAAACAATGTTGTAAGCAACAGTCAGTATGGTTTTAGGGCAAAAATGTCTACAGTACATCACATGCTATTATGGAACTCATAGAACGAGTGACTACTGCTGTTGATCAAAAAAGTTGTTGTCTTAGTCTCTGTATTGATTTTAAAAAGGCTTTTGATACTGTCGATCATACCATTCTTATCGATAAATTGAGTAAATATGGTGTTAGAGGAACAGCTCTACAGTGGGTAACTAGCTATCTCAGAAATAGAAAACAATTTGTACAAATAAATGATGTTCGATCTGCTTTCTGTAATATTACTTGTGGAGTCCCTCAGGGCTCTATAATCGGCCCAAAACTGTTCGTTCTGTATGCAAATGACTTGGTGAATGTGTCTGATATTTTCAAATGTATTCTCTTTGCTGACGACACTACGTTCCTATATTATGGTAATGATATGAAGCAGATGTCCGAGCTTGTGAATAATGAATTACTGAAAATTCAAAATTTGTTTAAATCAAACAAATTATCCCTTAATCTGGATATAACTATCCATCCATCCATCCATTTTCTTCCGCTTATCCGGGGTCGGGTCGCGGGGGTAGCAGCCTAAGTAGGGAGGCCCAGACTTCCCTCTCCCCAGCCACTTGGAGCAGCTCCTCTGGGGGAATCCCAAGGCGTTCCCAGGCCAGCCGAGAAACATAGTCCCTCCAGCGTATCCTGGGTCTTCCTCTGGGTCTCCTCCCGGTGGGACATGCCCGGAACACCTCACCAGGGAGGCGTCCAGGAGGCATCCTAACCAGATGCCCGAGCCACCTCAACTGGCTCCTCTCGATGTGGAGAAGCAGCGGCTCTACTCCGAGTCCCTCCCGGATGACTGAGCTTCTCACCCTATCTCTAAGGGAGAGTCCAGCCACCCTGCGGAGAAAACTCATTTCAGCCGCTTGTATCCGAGATCTTGTTCTTTCGGTCATAACCCAAAGCTCATGACCATAGATGAGGGTGGGAACGTAGATCGATCGGTAAATTGAGAGCTTTGCCTTTTGACTCAGCTCTCTCTTCACCACGACAGACCGGTACAGCGCCCGCTTCACTGCGGACGCTGCACCTATCCGCCTATCGATCTCACGCTCCAGTTTTCCCTCATTCGTGAACAAGATCCCGAGATACTTAAACTCCTCCACTTGGGTAAGGACCTCCTCCCCGACCCGGAGAGGGCACGCTACCCTTTTCCGGCTCAAGACCATGGCCTCGGATTTGGAGGAACTGATCCTCATCCCGGCCGCATCACATTCAGCTGCAAACCGCTCCAGCGAAAGCTGTAGATCACGAGCTGATGAAGCCAATAGGACCACATCATCTGCAAAAAACAGAGAAGCGATTCTAAGGCCACCAAAACGGATCCTCTCAACACCTTGGCTGCGCCTAGAAATTCTGTCCATAAAAGTTATAAATATATAACTAAATACATGATATTCAATACAAATCTGCAGAGTTATGCCCCTTTTCCACCGGTCAGTTTGGGTCGGTTATTGCGTAATATGTGCGTCGCAGACACCCACTTTACGCATCTCCACCGGATATTCCGAGCTGCCCCGCACCAGATTTCTGGTGTGGTTTCTGAGCAGTGACTACCCGCACTGATGCACGCGGGAGGAGGAATGTGAGGAATGTGTGTGGACTGAAGCTGCTTTCACTGAAGCGAGGGAGCGAACACGGAAGTACTGTAAATGATTAACACGGTAAAAACAATTATTTGTTTTTAAAATTATAGCAAAGATGGGTCTTCAGCTGAGCGTGTCATTAATAAATTCACGTAGTGCTCAAAACTGCAGGATTTTAAAAACTAGGATCGCCGCGCGCGGCTGTATTTCCTTAAAATGTAGCCAAATAAACAGATATAAAAATATATTTCATAGCTGACTGTTTAGCAGGAGTGTTCCTGAGCTGAACAGCTCCTTAATAATGTCACGTAGTGGTCAAATCTGTAGGATCGTCACGTGCACGCGCGCGCGAGTCGGGAGGCTATATTTCATTAAAATGTAGCTAAATAAACAGATATAAAAATATGTTTCATAGCTGACTGTTTAGCAGGAGTGTTCCTGAGCTTAACAGCTCCTTAATAATGCCAAGTACTGTAGTGGTCAAATCTGCTGCATTTAAATTGTTTTGTTTTGACTTCTTCCAAACCTCAGAAAATAAATGATAAAAAATCGAATTTTATTTAAAATAACTCCAACAGGTTACTGTTTGCACATGAACATCTTGTGATTACATTATGTTAGTAAAAAAAAAATCTGCACAGAAGGGGTTCAAAAAAGCTGTGGAAACAGAACTAGATGTGACCCGACCCAAATTGAGCCGATCTGAGCTGATCTGATCCGACCCAAGCCGAGCGGTGGAAAAGGGGCATTAGTCAAATAAAGTTTCTGGGGGTCACTATCGATGACAAATTGACATGGAAGCATCATATTAATTCTGTTAAGAAAAGGATAGCTACATCAATTGCTGTTCTGTATAAAGTTAAGAAATTGTTAGAGGATAGAGCTCTGTACTTGTTATACAACTCAATTATTGTCCCGCACATCATTTGCTGTGTTGAAGTTTGGGGTAAAGCATGCAAGACATTTACAGAGCCGTTTTTTGTCCTACAGAAAAGAGCCATAAGAATAATCACTGGGAAACACTATTGTCACCCATCTAGTGTTTTATTTCATAAATTGAAGTTATTAAAATTCCATGATTTAGTGGACTATATTCTTTCAGTTTTGTACAAAGCTCACACAAATGAATTACCTTCAAAAATTCTCACACACTTTCTTAAACGTCAAAGTTGTTATAATTTAAAGGGAATTGAGATTTTTGTGAGACCGAAATTTAGAACCAGTTTGAGGGTCAGTCAACCTCGATCCAAGGAATTAGATTATGGAATAATTTGGAAGCCGAAATTAAAAATGCAAAATCAATATCCTCATTTAAGAATATGATTTTTTTTTTAATTGCAAAAATATATATAAAACAATTTATCTTGTCTAGTGTCAAAATTGTTAATTACATGTGTCGTTCCTTTTTTGTCTTCTTGACTTATTATTATTATGCTGTTTTTCTCTTTTTTCTAGTTGCTTATTGAAGGTTTTCTGTTCAAATTGATTTGTTCTGTACAATGGGGGCAGATAGAATAAGATACTCTCTTCATTCTGCCACCCTTCATTTTAAATTTATATTGTATGTCTTGTGTCATGTGTCTATTAAATTGCTGTATTTTTTATTTGAAATTAATAAATAAAATAAATAAATAAATTGGACATGACACACAATTGGCTGATTGATGGATGAGCCGCATGATTGGCATGGAATAATTTTTTTTTTATTATTATTTAAAATTCTTTAGCACCTGCTGCACATGTGCAGCCCATTGACGGACGGACGGACGGACGGACGATCCTAATCGACTAGTAAAGTTTTTATCAGAATAATTAAATCAAGAATAGAAGTGTTCCAATAGACCAGTCAAAGTCCAAATCTCATCCTGACCAAAGGCTGTGGAAGGACTTTTGCAGACCTCTGTACAGTATAGATAAACCCCCACTAAAGTCTTATAAACTAAAACAATGTTGAAAAGATTAGAAATTCTTTTTTTTTTGTCTGAATCACTTCTTTAGTTTATTTTGAAGGAGGTAGAGGATTGCAAAGCCAAAACTGTCACGTAAATGCCATTTTTCCCTCTGCCTTGACTGCATCTGACATCTGATTTAAATAAAATGTGACAGTATTTTTCCAAAGGCTCCACTCACACAGCCTTTATCATTGTTACATACAAGAAATGTAAAGGCTGTTTGAGCAATGCAGATGTTGTCCTTAGTGCAAATCAGATAAAAACAGGATTTGCTAAGCCAATCAATAAAAAATAAAAATACTGTATATATATTGAAAAAAACAAATCTTCGTGTTTTATTATAAATGATCTTTGCCCGTTGTTTAAAGGCACCTGAATGGACTGTTTCTGTGCATTCAGGAATCAAAGAAGAAAGAGAAACATCCCACCTTCCTTTGGTGCAGCTATGGCTGAATGGTTAGATCAGTCATCCTCCAATGCAAGAGTTGGGGGTTCAATTCCACCATTAGTCACATACTGAAGTGTCCCATGGGAAAGACACTGAACCCCTCATTGTCTCCGATGTGTGTCCCATCTGTGTAAGAATTGTGATTTAACACACTGATTATTCTTTGTATACATATAGTAGTGATGTATGAATGGGTAAATGAGGGCACAGATTATAGTGTAAAGAGCTTTGACTCTCTTGATAAGATAAAAATAATTTACATAAGTGCATTTACCATTCCTCCCAAATACAAATAGAAAAAGAAATGCTGGATAAGGGTGACTGGAGCAAGTGTTCAGCATCTGACTTAACAACTACCAGTAGTCATTGTCAAACAGGCCACCGTGTAAAAATTATCTAAATGAAAGAACGAATGCCTGTTAAAGTTTAACTGGGAGGACTCATGCATTGGAGTGAGTTAGATTAAAGGTTGATGAGCAAGGAGTCGAGGCTGAACTTTCTTTTTTGACTCTATTAACCCATAGCCTGGACAGAGCCAATGAACTGAACATGTTCTTCAATAGGTTCAGTTCAGGAAGAAGCTCAACATCCTCCTCTCTTGCCTACAGCCGAACAGACATACCACACTCCTTTGACCCAAGGCTGTCCTGTCACACCTCAAATATTGTATCTACCACCTCGGTCATGGACCCATCTTCTTTGACATGCTGGTCTTCAACCAAATCAGAAGATGCCGATACCTCCTTTGCCTCCCCCCTCTGCCTGTGTCTCTAGAAGTGAGGTGAGGAAGCAGCTGGAGAGACTGAACCAGATTAAAGTTGCAGGTCCAGATGGTGTCAGTCCCAGAGTCCTGAAGGTCTGTGCAGAGCAGCTCTGTGGGGTTCTGCAGCACCTCGTCAAACTTAGCCTGACCCAGGAGAGGGTTCTAGTGTTGTGGAAAACCTCCTGCCTTGTTCCAGTACCAAAGAAAACTCACCCATCAGTCCTCAATGACTATAGACCTGTTGCCCTGACAGCCCACATCACAAAGGTCCAAGAGAGACTTCTGTTGGTCCACCTGACTAAACAAACAAGCACATATCAGGACCCACTGCAGTTTGCTTATCAGTGTGGTCTTGGAGTTGAAAATGCCATAACACACCTGCTTCAGTGAACTCACTGTCATCTAGAAAAGGCAGGCAGCACTGTGAGTCATGTTCTCTGATTTATCCAGTGCCTTTAACACAATCCAGCCTGATCTGCTTTGTCTGAAACTCCAGAAGACTCGGGTGGAGGTCTCAACAATCACCTGGATCAAAGACTAACTGACAAACAGACCACAGTTTGTGAGACTGAAGGGTTGTGTGTCTAACCAGGTGGTCAATAGCTCAGGAGAACCACAGGTGACTGTACTCTCACCATTCCTTTTCACTCTGCCCATCTCAGATTTCCAGTACAAAACAGACTCCTGTCATCTGCAGAAATATTCAGATGACTCTGCAGTGGTCAGGTGTAGATGGACAAGAAGTACAGGGAACTGGTGGACCGCTTTGTGGCATGGTGTGGAAACAATCATCTCATCTTGAATGAGAACAAAACAAAGGAGATGATTGTAGATTTCAGCAGAAACAGGAACAGGTCCAACCCCATTTCCATCATGGGAGGAGAAGTGGAGGTGGTGGAGAAGTATAAATACCTTGGGGTTCACCTGGACAACAGACTGGACTGCAGATGAAACGGTGAAGCGTCTACAAGAAGGGACGGAGCAGACTGTACTTCTTGAGGAAGCTGAAGTCCTTCAATATTTGCAGCAAGATGCTATATCTTCTATAAGTCTGTTGTAGAGAGCTCTATCTCTTCTGCCTTCATCTGCTGGGGTAGCAGCACCAGAGCAAGTGACTTAAAAAAGATCAACAAGCTCATAAAGAAGGCTGGATCAGTTCTGGGGACTCCTCTAGAACCTTTGGAGGTGACTGTACAAAGAAGGATTCTTCATAAAATGAACATTTATAGACAACCCTCAGCATCCTCTTGATCAGACTGTCATACAACAGTGTCTTCAGTCAGAGACTTCTTCAGATCCGTTGTAGGACAGACAAGAGATCCTTCCTGCCCACAGCCATCAGCATCTATAACAACTCTTTAATGAAACCAGGATGATAAGTTACAACGTTTAATTTCCCTCTGGGATTAATAAAGTATTTTTGAATTGAATAACTGAGTAATGAATTCAGAAGTAGCTCATTTGACCTAATGTCTCTGTGCAAAAGTTTGTATAAAAGTGTGTATAATATTTTCTTTTAGAAATGACCTGTATTAATTAAACTGACCAAGTTCAAACATTTCCGTTTAATGTACATTTACAGATTCATAAAAGGCACCAAATTTAAAGAGATTAAACTGATGTTAAACTGATACTGTATAATATTCAGACATGGCATTCCAACCACCGACAGGTATTCCTCATCTTGTTATAAACTGTTGGGAATTATACCCCAACACAAAACCAACGACAGGTTAAGACATCAATAACCACTGAAAGCACATTCATAATTTTCTGTAAATTCTCATGTTCATTTAAATTCAAACCTGTCACTAAAACCTAATTTGCTCAGCTACATTTATAAAAGGACATTAACTTATTTGTCCTAAGCAAATCCTACCTGAATTATAATTACAATAAAATAAATCATAAAACTTAAAAATCATGAGGCTCACATATCTATACCTCGTGCAGACAGCGTTTTAAAATTATTGCAATTCCTCAAACTAATGTTTTAAATATGACTGTATTTTTATGAACCAGCTTCAAAAATAGAGTTAGTCCCATTTAGACTCACCTCACCTTATCTGATTTGTATAAAATGCATATTGTTGCTCATTTCTTAGCAATATTCACATCAGCCCAATGTGAATTTTAAAAATAACACAAACAAACATAGTTGTAATACACAGCTTGTTGGGAACAGTATACAGTTCGCTGCAGGACTGCAGACACTTTTTGAGTCGTCACAGCTGCCAACTCGTCTGTATTTGTGACTAGCTGCCTGGCTTCTGTGCTGCAACATGCCTGAAAAGACAACCAGCCAACTCCATCTTTCTATATGCCAAAGTAAATTACCAAGCTTTGTAGGAAAGGGAGTGGAAGAGGGCAAGATTGGTATGTCTATGTGCATGAGCATCCAAGTACAATATCTCTCACATCTTAAATCTCCTCTTAATCTTGTTATAATTGCCTTGTGAGCCTCTCCAATATCCTCCAAATTAATTCTCCTTCTTCCATCTGACCTAGCTACTTCACATTCACCTCCACAACAATGGAAAACCTCACAGTTCTTTAACTAGATGTCTTTTTGGAGGTACACAGCAGATAAAACCAAATACTTTTATGAGTAACAGCTGAGCTTGTGTAATCCTTGGAAAGAAAATTGATTAAAAAAACAAAACCTTTATGGTCTGAAACTTCATGAAGCACTGTAGTTTATTTAGAGAAAAGATTCTGCAAAGATCCTGGTTGATAATATAAACATTTTCAATATAGTCAAGTCAAGTGAAATTTATTTATACAGCACATTTAAAACAGTAACTTTTATCAAAGTGCTTAACAAAAAATATCACAGCATCAAAGAAAAATAGCAAGATATAATTACAGCATCAGGTATAAAAGCATAAAAACATGGAATATAATTAGAAACAATGAGAATATTAAATCAATATACAGTGAGGAAAAATAAGTATTTGAACCTCCTGCGACTTTGCAAGCTCTCCCACTTAGAAATCATGGAGGGGTCTGATATTTTCATTTTAGGTGCACGTCCACTGTGAGAGACATAATCTAAATAAATAAAAAATCCAGAAATCACAATGTATGATTTTTTAATAACTTATTTGTGTGTTACTGCTGCAGATTAATTATTTGAACACCTGCCAATCAGCAACAATTCTGGCCATCAAAGACCTGTTAGTCCGCGGCCGCCTCTAAAACGTCCACCTCCACTTCACTTATTATTCTAAATTAGAAGCACCTGTTTGAAGACATTAGCTGCATAAAGACACCTGTCCACCCCACACAATCAGTAAGACTCCAACTACTAACATGGCTAAGACCAAAGAGCTGTTCAAAAACACCAGAGACAAAATTGTAGACCACAAGGCTGGAAAGTGCTACGGGGCAATTGCCAAGCAGCTTGGTGAAAAAGATCAACTGTTGGATCAATTATTAGAAAATAGAAGAAGCTAACATGACTGTCAATCTTCCTCGGACTGGGGCTCCATGCAAGATCTCACCTCGTGGCATATCATTGATCCTAAGGTGGAAGGTGAGGAATCAGCCCAGAACTACACGGGAGGAGCAGGTCAGTGACCTGAAGAGAGCTGGCACCACTGTTTCCAATGTTACTGTGGGTAATACACTATGATGTCATAGTTTAAAATCATGCATGGCATGGAAGGTTCTCCTGCTTAAATCAGCACACGTCCAGGTCCGTCTCAAGTTTGTCCATGACCATTTGGATGATCCAGAGGAGTCATGGGAGAAAGTTGTGTGGTCAGATGAGACCAAAATATAACTTTTTCATCTTAATTCCATTTGCTGTGTTTGGAGGACAAAGAATGATGAGTACCATCTCAAAAACACCATCCCTACTGTGAAGCATGGGGGTGGAGGCATCATGCTTTGGGGGTGTTTTTCTGCACATGGGACGGGACAACTGCACTGTATTAAGGAGAGGATGACCAGGGCCATGTATTGTGAGATTTGGGGAACAAACTCCTTCCCTCAATTAGAACATTGAAGATGGGTCGTGGCTGGGTCTTCCCATATGACAATGACCTGCAGCACACAGGAGAACCAAGGAGTGGCTCCGTAAGAAGCATATCAAGGTTCTGGAGTGGCCTAGCAAGTCTCCAGACCTAAACCCTATAGAAAATATTTGGAGGGAGTTCAAACACCATGTTTCTCAGCAACAAACCAGAAACCTGGCTGATCTAGAGAAGATCTGTGTGGTGGAACGGACCAAAATCCTGCTGCTGCAGTGTGTGACAAACCTGGTGAAAAACTACAGGAAACTTTTGACCTCTGTAACTGAAAATAAAAGCTACTGTACCAAATATTAACATTGATTTTCACAGGTGTTCAAATACTTATTTGCAGCAGTAACACACAAATAAATTATTTTAAAAATCCTACAATGTGATTTGAAGTCGCAGGGTATTCAAATACTTGTTTTCTTCACTGTACATCATCTTATATTACAAATGGACATTTTGTAAGGATGGACGGCACGGTAGATCAGTTTGTAGAGCTGTTGCCTCTCAGCAAGAAGGTCACCAAATCAAATTCTGGCTGAGGGCCCTTCTGGGTGGAGTTTGCATGTTCTCTTTGTGCATGCATGGGTTTTCTCCGGGTACTCCAATGTCCTCTCACTGACCAAAAACATGCATGTTAAGGCTGAGTTAGACTTTCGCTTTGGTCCGCAGGCTGGAGCGCGCGCGCCGCGCGTGCACTCAGCCGTTCGGCGAAATGCGTTTACAGTGTCGCCTCTGTGTTTATGGTTGACGCACGGCGGCGCATGGCAAAGTGCTGTTCTTTTACGGACCAGCAGGAGGCAGTACCCTCTAAAACCTGTGCATATGTTGCAAGAAAGGTGTAGAAGAAGAAATCTACCGTAGAAGAAGAACTGTTTTCCGCTCGCGTGCTGAACTGTTGTCTTTATTTGCGGCTTTAATCCATGGAGTCAGCGGAGGAGAAAGCGATCACGTGACTTTTGTCGAAAAAACAAAAGAAAAGTCCGACTCCAGATCAGGAACGAAGGAGAATTTAATACATTTTGTGTCACAAAACATTCCTCCATGCGTCGCGACTCCGTCTCCACGACCACAGCGGCGCAAACAGCTGCAGGCTCCGGCGTGAAGAGGGTGAAGGCTGTCGGTGGGGACCTGTCAATCAAATCGTAGCGCCCACCGCGCGCGCATAGGCTTGCAGAGTTTCAAAAATTCAGAGGTGCACGACACGCGCTAATCCCACGCGCGGGGCCAACGCGCAGGGGCGGGGACTGTGAAATTGCATCACTTTTGGAGCGCGCACCCTCGCGCGCGACGCGGCGAGTATGAATCTAGCTTTAGACTGCTGTAGGACAAACTGACCACATTTCCTCACTCTGCTGCTGTTTTTACTTGCTCTAATCTACCTGTTAGTATTTGTAATTATTTACATCAACGTAAGTTTTTTTGTCTTTCCTCTTATAGAAAGTACAGCTGGACCTGCCATTATGTGTTTGTCTTTTCCTGCTTTCTGTCCTCTCGAACCCAGCTGATTGAAGCAGATGTCCACTCGTCCTCAGCCTGGTTCTGCTGGAGGTTTCTTCCTGTTAAAGGGAGTTTTTTTTCTTTCCACTGTCTCCTTTGTGCTCACTCAGGAAGGGAAACTGTGACAAAGTGAAGATTCAACACAACTGCTTCCTTAGAGAACTTTACTAATTGTCTTGTATAATGTATGTGAATGTTTTTGTACAGTGCCTTGAGACAACTTCTGTTGTGATTTCAAGCTATAGAGATAAAAGAGAAAAGCTGAAATTTGCTATAAAAGAAACAGCTAAATAGTGGCTAAATAATCAAAAGTAAGCTTAAATTAGTGGAAGGAATCAGAAAGAGCATAATTGTGAATATTGTGAAATATCTGAAACAATTTTAAATCTGAAACAATATGAAATAAGTAGAAATAAGTACAAGATGTGGAAATTATCTGAAAAAAGCTGAAATTATCAAAAAATACCTGAATACTATCTAAAATATCAGAAAGAAGCTTAAATGTCAGAAATTAGAGAGAGTACAGTTTTGAAGAATTAGGCTGGAAAAAATTGCAACGAGTGCAAATAATGTGGAATTGGTTGAAACAAGCTAAATTGGCATTAAAACAGCTTAATAGTAGCTAAAATAGCAGAAAAAGCATAGCCGAAATAAGCACAAAGCAGCATAATTTGAAATACAGTATCTGAAACAATCTGAAATTTAAAAAATCTGAAATAAGCAGAAATAAGCAAAATAAAGTTGAAATTATCTGAAATGGCTGAAATTGGCTAAAAACAGCTGAACAATAGCTAAAAAAACAGAAATATTCTTAAATTACCAGAAGGAAATGGGTAGAGCATGGCTTTGCTGAATTAGGCTGAAAAAAGTTGGATTGATTTAAAAGAAATGTGGAATTAGCTGAAGAAGCTGAAATTAGCATAAACAGCTAAATAGTAGCTGAAATAGCAGAAATATCTGAATCTTCCAAAAATTAGTTGAAAGGAGCGTAATGATCTGAAATTAGCAGAAATAAGTCAGTAGAAGTACAAAAATGTTGAAGTCGGCTGAATAAAGCTGAAAAGAGCACAACACAGTTGAATAAACAGCTGAAATTAGCTGAAAGTAGCTGAATTATTTAAAAAAAATGTACAAGGAAGCTGAAAGAAGCTGAGCTGGTCCAAAATGTGAAAGGATTAGTAAAAGATTGTAAAGAGATCTAAAGACATGAAGGATGTAAAATGAGCTCAATTCATTTTCAATGGGGGAAAAATGGCAGAAAAGGCTAAATATTTAAAAAAGCTAAAGTTGCACAAATACCAAAAGTCATAGCCGGATTGTCCTAAATGAGCTGAACGTTTTGATATATGAATTGTTAAAATAGCACAAAAATTGTGTGAGTACTTAGATGCTGAAAAATGTACGGAAGAAAAAGTGAATCACTATAGTGTGAATGCCTTTGTGGCATTCACACAATTAACCCATATCAAGATGGCTGCCATAGATGTGTCATTCTGAGCTTTAATAAATCTTGCAACATATCACACAACAACAGAAAGATATTGATAAGGTTTGAGATACGGTTCCAACCTTATCGAGTCTCCTCATCAAGACGATCGAAGTGTCATGAAAGGCGGCGGGCGACAGTCGTTCAGAGATGGGTAGGTTATTTATTTTCTTGTTTATTTTGGAAGTAACTGGGAGATTGAAGGAAAAAAACTTGGTGCTCCAGCTCCAAATTGGGGTCGTGTGATTATCCCTCACTTTCCTGCACACATTAATCTAGCATGTCCTAAAGAGCTTAGAGCAGATTGAGAGCCAAGCTGTCAAAGATACAGACCCACAGACACATCGCTCTAAAGCCTTGTTATCTGTCCACTGCTTCTGCTTCCTGAAATAACCTGACAGCTTCCTCCACCTGAACACAAACTGGACTCATACTCAGCCTCTCCGAGCACAGCCTGGACGAGTCAAGTGGTACCAATATCACACCCACTCCAAACTGTGGAAAACACATCAAGAAGCAGTCTGAATGCTGAGTAAGCATCCGGGCTAAACAAGGACGTCTTTCCTTAGTTTGGACTAAACGTCCTCACTGTGTTAAACTTATTCTCCTTTCTTTAGAGAAGGGAAACTGCCTTTTTTTCTTATCAGATACAGTTAAAATGAAATTTTCTCTTTTTTTTTCTTTTTTTTTTACAAAACAGCCTTTAAAAGTAAAATGAACTTCAACAGTCTCTGATGGCCCTCTGTCAGTGCGATAACAAGCATATACATCTAAACACAGTTTATTTCACTTCACTGTCATACATTACAGTAACATAAAAGTAACATTAGAGTGATTCTGCTGCTTTAGTACTTGAATTCAACAATATTAACATTCAAAGATGTTTATAAATACCACCAAGATTGATTTCCCCCCTCAAATCTCAAGATGTTCTCCTTTTGAGTGTCAAGTTCAAGTACCGGTACTTCTGGTTTATCATAAATGCCTAAAATGTTCCAATTTAGTGGGATTACAGCAAAATAAACAAGGTGAAGTGTTTGTGTATCACTGTGTGAGGGGCGGGGGACACCCTGGACAGGTCTCCAGGGACAGAGACAAACGAGACAACCAACCATTCACTCTCTCACTCACACCTTCGGACATTTTAGAGTAACCAATCAGCCTAACATCCATGTATTTGGTCTGTTGAAAGAAACTGGAGTACCCGGAGAAAACCCACGCATGCACGGAGAGAACATGCAAACTCCACCCAGAAAGGCCCCAGACCAGGATTTGAACCAGGGACCTGCTTGCGGTGAGGCAGCAGCTCTACCAGTTGCACCACTGTGCTGTCAGTCACACCAAACAACATGTAGTCCTCGGGTTACGACGGCCTCGACTTACGATGTTTTGCAGTTATGAACGCCCTCCCATTTACCTACAGTCCTTAGACTCCATTTACCACGGTGCCCTTCGGTTCATTACTGACTCCAGTTATCGCACTCATCACTGTGAGCTTTACGTAAAATCTGGCTGGTCATCTCTCAGCACTCGCAGATACACTCACTGGATATCCTTCATCTACAAGACCCTCCTAAACCTAGTCCCGTCATACCTCACCTCCTTAATACAAACATCACACAGTCATTACTCCCTGCGCTCTAACGATTTAGTCCTCCTGTCAGTTCCTCCTGTCAGAACTGAACTAGGAAAAAGAGCGTTCAGCTTCGCCGTCCCCTCAGCCTGGAACAACTTACAGAAAGATCTGAAACTATCAACATTCATCTCTCCTGGATCCTTTATGTCAACCGTAGTAGAAAATGTCATCAAGAAACTTGACCATTGCAGATGTTTCTAACCACTACTTATCCAATATACATGTCATTGTTGGTTTTTTTTGTCTGCTTGTTTTGTATATAATGTATATAGAAATCTGTCATATCCTGTTGGTTTTGAACTGTCAACATCTGTTTACTGTGATTGTAGTTTTCTTTATTTTCTTTTTGATAAGTGCAAATGCCTATTGCCAATGTGACGTGTGCTGCTGACCACTTGACCAGGTCACCCTTGTAAAAGAGATCTCGATCTCAACGGGCTCTACCTGGTTAAATAAAGGTGATTGATTGATTGATTGATTGATTGAAAAGCATTGTTCGAGTTACGTGGTTTATGCGCCTTTACACCAAAAAACATGATACTGAAACTCACCGGAGGACAGCGGAAATTTACAGGAGGTTTACAGGAGGGAGGGGGGAGAGTAGCTTGACGTAGTCAGTGGAAAATTACTACAGAGACCTCATTGTTTGGACAGGCAGACCGGAGCAGAGGAGGTTAGGAGGGCGGTTTTTGTCACCAGATGGCAGAAACAGCGGAGCTGGACCGGAGGAGCAAGAGCTAACATGCTAACAGACCTTGCTGTAAACAGACTGGACCGCGCGAACTACAGGCAGTGGTGGACACCCCAGGTTAGGGAGGCTGTCAAGCTGAAGAAGGAGTCCTATTGGGCCTTGTTGGCCAGTGGGACTCCGGAGACAGCTGAGGAGTACTGTAGGGCCAAGCGGTCCACAGCCTTGGCTGTTTCTGAGGCAAAAGCTCAGATGTGGGAGGAGTTCGGTGAGACCTTGAATAACGACTCTCGGTTAGCTCCGAGGAGGTTCTGGCAAACCATCAGGCATTTTCTGGTTTCAAGATTTATTTCTGAAAAATAAACCTTGTTTCAATTTCTGATTTTCTTTATCAAGCTTTCAACATGTGGCTTAAAAGAGAGATGTGGACCAGTTAAAATTCCCAAGTATTTGTAAGAATCCACAAACTCCAATGGGGAATGCTGGCACCAATTTTATGTTTGAAAATAACATCCCTTTGGTTTTATTGGCATTTAGGACCAGTTTGTGATGGAACACATCAGTCTGAATCATGTCAAATGCAGACTGTAGACGCTGGAAAACCTTGGCAACTGAATTAGCTTGAAAATAAACAAATGTATCATCAGCATAGAGATGCAAGGAGGCATCAATAATGTTTTGACCTGCATTCTTTATTTAAATTTAAAAAGAGTGGGTCCAAAACCTGAGCCTTGTGGCACACCATTAGTGACTGTTATATAGCTAGAAGAAGTACAATTGTGTTGAACACTTTGCCTCTGACCTGAGAGATAAAGCTAATGGCATGAGATGTCATGGTCTACAGTATCAAAAGCTTTGGACAGGTCTAAGTAAAGTGCAGCACAATACAGATTGTCCCCGACTTACGAGCGAGTTCCGTTCCTACGAGTCGCTCGTAAGACGAAAATTTGTATGTCGGAACCCGAAACACGTGTCGCTCGTAAGTCCGGATTTTTGGTCGTAAGTCGGAAAATGTATGGTAGCGCTGCGCCGAACACCCGTTTTTCAACACAAACGTACATACTGGTTCATAAACATGCACAGAACTTTGTTTACAAACGGTTAGCTAACACACTTTCATCTAAAAACACATACCAGTGCTGTTTTCTGTATTTTCTGTACAACTTTACTGTTCGTTAGTCCGCTCGTAAGTCCGGAACCTTGTATGTTGATGATGTCGTAAGTCGGGGACAACCTGTAGTCCTTAGCATCCACTGTTTCAACAACATCATTATAAACCATAAGTGAAGCAGTCATTGTGCTGTGTTGTTTCCTGAAGCCAGATTGGTGGGAATAATTTTTTTTAAAGAATCCTAAAATACATTGACTTGAATATTTACCAGTTTTTCTAAAACCTTAACTAAAATACACAGTTTGTAAATTGGTTGGTAGTTGTTCAGTATAGTGGGGGTCTCCTCTTTTCAGTAATGGTAGCAAAAAAGCTGTTTTCAAAGCATCTCCAACTATATTATGTTGTATAGGCAAATTAAAAATGTATCACACCTGATCCAGATTGTTTGTGAAAATCACGTCTCTATTCAAGACTATAAAGTTCCAGTTATGCCTGATAAATATGGACATGGATTTCAAGTAAACTGCTCTTCATATTAAGAGTGTGTTTTCAAGCTGACTTCAAACTGAAATTTACCAAGAAAAAGCAGGGGAATTTAATTTAAACAAATGATTAAGATGCAGAGTACGTACCATCCTCTGTGGGGACGTAGATGTTCATGTAGAGGCAGTCTTCACTCTGCTCCTGCACATAGCCGACAACTGTATCCAAGTTGGCGGTAAACCATACTGGGAGCATATCATTGAGTAAAAAGCGGTCCTCTAAGAACTGAGGACATACCGGTGCAAAATGTGTAGCGTTTTTTATGCCTGGCCAGGACATGGGTGACTCTGGTGGTTGGAACCTCCGTTCCTCTGTTGGAGCCAGGGCATATGGAACTCCCAGATATTGCTCGATTGGTCCCAGAATCTCATTGGGTAATGTGACCTTCACGCCTCGTAGTTTTCCATAATTGGTAGTGACTACTGGATGCTGCTGTGCTTGGCTACTGTCTACATAGACCAACACAAGCCCCATCCACAGCAGAAGGCTAGTCTTCAGTTTGGATATCCATAAAAGTCCCATGAAAGATGACATCCTCCTGATGTGCTTAGCCTTATTTTGGTATGTTGTGCTTATGGTCCACCTATGGGTCCTTTGCAACACCCCCCTGAGCTGCTCCGTGCTTCTCCTCACCCTGGGAGCTGAGTGAAGAAGTTCAAGTCAAACAAAGCAGCTTTCTCCATCTTCAGAGAGTGCCCGGGGCCTGGCAGCTGAGGCACAACTGTCCTGCCCAAGATAATTCGAGTTACCTGAACACCAGCTTGATCCTGAAAGTACAATAAAAAAAGAGATTAGAATATGTAAATATGTCCATCCATTATCTCTACCCGCTTCTTCCTTTCTGGGTCACAGAGGTCACTGCTACCCATATCCAGCAGTCACTGTGCGAGAAGCAGGGTACACCCTGGACAGGTCACAAGAACATCACAGGGCTATGTGAATATATGAATAGAATATTTAAGAAGTCAGTAAAATCAGTATTGCTCACTGTCACTATGGACAAAGCATATGTCAAATATTGTTCTTGCTTACTGGCCAAGTTCTTGAGTGTGGGTTCTTGTATCTCTCTCTAACCAAAATGTCTAATAAAATACTGAAGAGAATTTAAAACTTATAGAAAATATGTATTAGATGTACCGTAAATGGATTGTAAATGGACTGTACTTATATAGCGCCTTTTTAATCTTATTGACACCCAAAGCGTTTTACACTACAATCTGTGTCCTCATTTACCTATTCACTCTACTAGATCTCTACAAAGCTAGCTGAACAAATTCTAATGAGACTAATCAGTGCTTTAGATCACATTCATACACCAATGGGACACACATCGGAGGCAATGAGGGGTTCAGTGTCTTGCCCAAGAACACTTCGGCATGTGACTGTTGGTGGATTCGAACCCCCAACTCTTGCATCGGAGGATGACTGCTCTAACCACTCAGCCACAGTCGCCCCAAATGTGATATGAATGACAATAAAGTCACCTTGAACCTTGAAGACAGGGGAGTTTATTTTCAAACACAAATCTTAAGTAAACCCATTTAAGGAAACACAGCAACCAATGACGTCTCACAGATGGCTGTCCAACTTTATGAATAATCCAAAACAATCCCAATAAATTTCAATTCATGACACACCTTTCTACTAATTTGTTACATCTAACTAAAGTAGTACTGCTCCAAAGAAAAACTGTACGATGAAATCTAAAAAAGCTAAGTCTGGTCCTCTAGACCAGAGGACCAGACTTAGCTTTTTTAGATTTTTTAACTGGATTATTGAGCATGCATCAGGGTATGTACGATGAAATCTGAAATCTGCCATTGTAGTTCAAATGAGCAACGCTCACAAACTTTGGTGGAACTTGGGGCATTTACTATGACCTTCTTCTTTGTGTGGTTGAGCCCTTCACCGTCTACGATGTGTCCCCAATATTCCACTCAATCTGTGAAGATGCCATGACATCTTGATTTCTTGGCCCTCATATGGTGCTTCTATAAATGACAAAATACACCTCTGGTTTCTACAAGTGCTCCTCCTTTGAACTTGCAATGATCAGAATGTCGTCAAAAAAGAAGGTCACATAGTTGAAACTTGGCAGGTTTTTTGTCCATTACTGATTTAAGTTTAGCTGGAGCATTGGAGACTCCATATAGCAATCTTTGCCAGATATGAAACCCATGCGCATGAACTGTGAGATTTATTTATCATGCTTGAACTGTGGATATGCCTGAGTTAAGTCCAACCTTGTACAGAGCTGGCTTCATGCCAGTGTTGCAAAGAGGTCTTTAGTGTTTGGCAGTGGATAGGTTCCTTCTTCCATACACTGCTTGATGTTATTTCCATAAATCCTAACTGTTTGGCACTGCATCTGTCACCATATTTTATTTACTTTGGTGTTTTTTTTTGTGTGCTTGGAGTAGGTTTGTTCTCTTTTGGTTATCGTGTTTTATGGATTACGTGTTTTAGTTTCTGTGCTTGTGTATTCTTCTGACCAGTCTGTGTTTTCCCTTGTAGCCCTGTTTCACTTAGCTCAGCTGTTCCTAACTTTCTTGCCAGCCTCAGCCTACATATCATCTACGTGTCCATCCCTAAATCACTGACGCATTATGCATTCACTGGTACTTGTTTTTGATGTGACACCTATCTTCTCTCATCTCATACAATATTCTAAGTGATAGTCAGTATGGGGTTCGATCACAATATTCAATATCTATGGCTTTAATGGAATTTAAGGAACAAATCACCACAGCTACTGACAACAAACAACATTGTATAAGTTTATTTGTTGATTTAAGGAAGGCTTTTGACACTATTGATCACAAAATTCTCGTTAATAAATTGGACAAGTATGGTGTTAGAGGACCTGCACTTAAATGGATAAGTAGCTATCTAAAATATAGAGAACAATTTGTTCAGATAGAGGAAAATAGATCAAACTTTTGAAAGATCACATGTGGAGTCCCACAGGGTTCAATACTCGGTCCAAAATTGTTTAATCTGTATGTGAATGATTTAGTGATGGTGTCCGGACTTCTAAAGTGTATACTTTTTGCTGACGATACTACCTTTTTTAATTCTGATCATGATTTAAATCAAAAGTCTGAATGTTTAAATATGGAATTTGTTAAATTACAAAACTGGTTCAAATTAAACAAACTATCATTAAACTTAGATAAAACTAATTACATGTTATTTAGTAAAAAAACAAAAACTACAGGTTTTTCTCTAAAAATTGATGATGTTGAAATAACCAGAGCAAGTGAAATGAAATTCTTAGAAGGGGTGATAAATGATATGCTCACTTAGAAACAGCATATAAACTCGGTTAAAACTAAGATATCTAGATCCACAGCTGTGTTGTATAAAGTTAAGGATTTATTGAACGAAAGAGCGTTGTATTTGCTCTATAATGCAATAGTTGTTCCACACTTGATTTACTGTGTAGATGTTTGGGGAAAGGCATGTAAAACCTTAACGAACCCTATATTTATTTTACAAAAAAGAGCAGTGAGAACTATTGCGGGAAAACCCTACTGCCATCCTTCGAATATATTATTTAAGCAACTTAGGTTGCTTAAGTTTTATGATTTGGTGAATTACAACATTTAGTTGGTAATATATAGAGCTCATAAAAATTCATTGCCTCTAAATGTTCAAGTAAATTTTGTAAAAAGAATGAGCTGTTACAACCTGAAAGGAATGGAGATTTTTGCAAAGCCAAAATACAGAACAAGTTTGAAAGGACGGTGTGTATCAATACAAGGTGTTGACTTGTGGAAAAGTTTGGAAAATGAAATTAAAACTACTAACTCACTTATAGTCTTTTTAAAAAATGATTAAAGCTAATATGTTAATTAAATACTAAATATTCAAATTGTACTAAAAATTTAAATGTGTATTCAAATCATGTAAATTGCTTAAATTTTGTATCATTGGTTGAGTTGCTTGGAAATTTGTATATTTGATTGAGTTATTTTTATTGATCTCGCTTTTTTGTTATAGTTATAGAAAAAAGGGGCAGGTAAAATAAGATTTTTTCTTCTCCCTGTCTCCTTTCATTTTATGGTTTTTCTTTTTTCATTTAATTGCTATAATGTAAAAATGTTTTCTCTTTACAAAATGTAAAATGAACAAATAAATAAATGAAAAATAAATAAAAATAAATAAAAATAAAATCTGTTTGGTTCTATTCCAACAGCTTATTTTAAAACAAAAGGTTCTGGGCTGGCTTTCTTGAACATATACTCAGCATCTGGTCTCATTTTGATCAAAACTTTAAAGTCATGGATGATGTGGGCCATCTCCTCAACTACTAAGCTGTGTCTCTATAAAATATTCTCTACCGGTATATTCTCTGGATAAATGGAAGCCCTTGCTGACTGGATTTGGTGCATTTTTCTCCAGTTCAGCTTTAACTGTTGCAGCGTTTGCCCCATGAAAAGTGCTCGTCTGTCCCCTTTGACTGTCACATGTTGGCTCTGCTGTCAATTGCTCATATTTAAGATCTATAAACAACCTTCCCAGAATTGGTACAGGTTCTCCAGAACATATACCAGTTCATTATATTTTGCATCAACATTATTCTGTTAAATACTTCTGTTCTGCTCTGTCAGATCACATTTTCCAGATCTCTATTCCTTCTTGGGAAAGGCCCTATTAACATACTGGTAGGACCTGGGGCTGAGCTGTCTTATATGGCCTTCCATAACTTTACCACCCTCATCCCCCACAATTTTACCCTAAACATCACCATCATCTGTCTGCACAAACATTGATAATACAAGCATATTAACACAAAAGAACAATTTTTAAGGCAGAAATCTATCAGTCTGTAAAATAAAAAAATTGCAATTTGAAATTATTTTGTAATGTGCTGCAAAGGACGTCACCCTTCTGAATTTAGCAAAGTTACATGAAAGCAAAAGCATATTTTCAGTGTCAAGCTTTAGGAGTTTTATCATTGAGAATCAATGTGTGCTTTATGAAGGTTGTAATGTTTGAAAATGGCAATTTATGAACTTTCTTGTTCCTAAGAAATATTAAAAATCCCAAGATTGGCAAACTAAGCAAACAAACCGAATAGAATCAATGTATGAACTGCAATTTATGTTACATCTTTGATTATTAAATGCATTACTCCCTACTTAGGCTGCTACCCCCGCGACCCGACCCCGGATAAGCGGAAGAAGATGGATGGATGGATGGATGGATGGATGGATGGACTCTTAACATGCATGGTCAATGGAATGGAATGTATTTATATAGTCTTTGCCAAACCAGTCTTTGCCGTAATGTATTTTGGGGTTTAAAAGCCACTGGGACGTTGTGTTTAGAAAATAAACGTCTCAGTTTTTCAGAAACTCCTGCAACATCTGGAATGACCACTGGTCTGGGTCTGGGTTCCTTCTTTTCACCTGATGGCTGGCTGGAGTCCTGTTTGGGTTTCTTCTCTGCTTTCAGGAAGGCCCAGTTAGGATATCCACATTTCTCTAGAGCCTGTTTTGTGTGTGATTTCTCCTTCTGTCTGGCTCCTGAGTTAGTGGGGACGCTGTCTGCTCTGTGGTACAGAGTCCTGATGACTCCTAACTTGTGCTCCAGAGGGTGATGGGAGTCAAACTGTAAATACTGGTCTGTGTGGGTAGGTTTGCGGTACACCTTTTGAGAGTAGACAGCACCAAGTTCCTGGGAGTGCATGTCTCAGAGGACCTGTCCTGGAGCAGGAACACTGCATCACTGGCCAAGAAGGCTCACCAGCGTCTCTACTTTATCCGCAAGCTGAAAAGGGCTGGAGCTTCAACCCCCATCATGTGCACCTTCTACAGGGGAGCCATAGAAAGTGTACTGACCAGCTGCATCACAGTGTGGTTTGGTGCATGTACTGCATCCTGCCGCAAGAGCCTCCAGCGCATCGTGAGAGCAGCTGAGAAGATTGTCGGCACCTCCTTCCCCTCACTGCAGGACTTACACAGCAACCGCCTCACTCGGAAAGCCCTCTGCATGGCAGGTGATCCCACACACCCACTACACAGCTGCTTCAGACTGCTGCCATCAGGGAGGAGACTGAGGAGTCTCCAGGCTCGAACCAGCAGACTGAGAGACAGCTCTGTTCATCAGGCAGTCAGGATGCTAAACACTCTGCCTGCTCTGCCTCCCCTCCCATTTGAACTGCCTTAACACAAAAAACTTTCTCACACATTACCACACAACACAAAGATTTTAACACTGGACTCTGTGTCATCAAACGGGTTATTCACTAAACTCTCGGTCATGTGCTCATTCAGTTTGCACTACTTCTCATATTTGCACTAATGTTTGTATTACATTACTGCCTATAGTCATACTACTGTTTACATTCACTGTTTACATTTATTAATACTGTTTACATTTATTACTACTGTTTACATTTATTACTACTGTTTACATTTACACTACTTTTATATCTACACTACTGCTGATACATATACAGTATTCTCTGACTAGCCTTATTTAAGGATGCCCAATGTGCCTTATGTGCCTTACTGCATATGCCACTTTGCCTCTATACCAACATCAACTACCTCATACATATACTGTGTACATTAACTCATATGCTGCTTTGCCACTCTTTGCAAATGTCAATGCTAGAACCTTCAGTTTATTTTATAGATATACTTTTTATACTTTTTATACTACTATGCAAAAACTCAGGACAGTATTACACTTTTATTATTTCATTTTATGCTTATGTTCATTAAATGTTTAGTGTTTTAGTGTTGGTGTAAATTTTCATACTTTTATACTACTATGCAAAAACTCAGGACAGTGTTACACTTTTACTATTTTATGCTTATGTTTATTAAATGTTTTAGTGTTTTAGTGTTTAAATGGTTACTGTTGCACCGAGGGACTGAGAGAAACGCAATTTCAATCCTGTGTATGTCCTGTACATATTGCAGTTCTGACAATAAAGTTGACTTTGACTTTGACCTCAGTTTGCAAATGTCCTCCATCAGAGACTGAGAACTCACAGTCCAAGAAAGCAAACGTGCCATTTTTTACATCTTCTCATGTGAACTTCATATATTCATCTACAGAGTTGATATGATCACTCTTACAATACTGTTATTGCTAGTATAACTCAGCCCTTTGTGAATAGCAAGTGGCCATTAGGGCATTAACAATCAATTATTAGGCTGACGATGTCAACAACAAACTGGTTGTTCCACTAAAGGGCTATTGTACAGTATTTATAAGGTCCTTGTCACGCCTGATAGTCCGGTAGACTCGGTTCGACTGGGGACCAAAATTTGGAACATTTGTTTACATTTTCAGCTGGTGTGGTTCGCATTCACACTGCACTGAGTCAATCGAGCCAACCTGATGCTGCACCAAGAACTACTGAAGAAAATGACACGAAAACCTCTGACGAAGACACTGAGCACAACTTTTGGAAAACGAAAACAAAAATGGAGTGGCGTCAAATTTCAGCAGTGTTGGATTTTCTAGATTGTCTGTGGCACTTTTCCAAACAAACATTTTTCAGAAATGAACTCGGCATGAGCGGAAGATGAGGCAGAAGACCATGGAGAATGTTGTTTTTCACATAATGCGGCTGAGACGGGTCCGTATGAGTTATGAGAAATGCACGTTTGTTTTGGTTGTATTTACACAGAATGCCCTGCGCTGTAGTCCACTTCCTGCTTTTGGAGTAGTCTCCGGTCCGCTTGCATTCACAATGCATTCAAACCGCGCTAGAGTTCACTTCAACCGAACCAAGACCTAGGTATTTAGGCGGACCAGAGTTCGCTTTTTTGGTCCACATTAGAGTTCAATTGCGCATTCATACCTCCCCATAAGAACCAGAATTTCTAGGCAAATGGACTATAGTTTGATTAAGGCAGACTAAACAGGGCTGGTGTGAATGCACCCTAAGACTGAGTTTGTTGCAGCTCCTCAGACTAAAGAAGTATTTTGGATAAAAGACAACACGTTTGAGCTAGTTTTATTTTATTATTATTATTTTCAATCTGACCAGAGGACCTGATCAAATCAGAACCATTTAAAGGAACATTTAGTAACTAATGAGGCTAACTGTCAAGAGGTCAGTCAGAGGACTGGGGATGAACACAGACTTTTAAAGGTAAAAATTGGCACAGCTTCAACAGTCTGTCTATAATGGTAAATGGACTTATACATGTAGTCCCCGACTTACGACAGATTTCCGTTCCTACGCTGCGTCGTAACTCGAATTTTGTCGTAAGTCGGAAAATACGTCCAAACTGCACCTTACACGTACAATACTGTATTTTACCAAGCACTTAGCCTATCCTAACATAGTACCCTACATAATTATCAAAAAACACATACATTTGGAGCCATAATGAAGGGAAAAAGAGTTAATAACCTACTGGGAGCTGGTGGAGTCTTCATCCGTCTGTTAGCATGTTAGCTCGTTGCTCAGCTGTAGCCTCTCTGCCTCATTAATCTCTGGCCCAAACAAATGTCTCCTGTACTTTTCCACGCGCGTTCCAGAGTTTTACAGTAAGGTCTGTTAGCATGTTAGCCCATCCTAACCTCCTCTGCCTGTAAACAATGAGGTCTCCTGTAATTTTCAGCTGTAATCCTCCGCCCTGTAATTTTCCATTGTCATGACCGCTAAGGTACCCTCTCCCCCCTCCTTCCTGTAAATTTCCGCCTCCGCTGAGTTTCGGTACTGTATTTTTTGGTGTAAAGGCGCATAAACCGCGTAACTCGAAACAATGCTTTTCAATGGGAGGTGTTCGTAACCGTGAAACGTCGTAAGACGAGGCTGTCGTAAGTCGGGGACTACCTGTATAGCGCTTTCCTGTCTTGTATAGATAGATACTCAAATTGCTTTACACTACAATCTGTGCCCTCATTTAGCCATTCATACAGCACTCTACTAGATCTATATAAAGACTAATCAGAGCTTTAGATCACTTTCATACACAGAAGGAACACACATCAGAGGCATTGAGGGGTTCAGTGTCTTGCACAGGGACATTTTGGCATGTGACTGCTGTTGGAATTGAACCCCCAACTCTCTCATTGGAGGATGACTGCTCTACTCAGCAACAGCTGCCTCAACTAGTGGGGGAGGGGGGGGGGGAACTAGTGGAAGGATTACAGAATAAAGTCCCTTATGAAAGACTTTCATCTCCATTATCTCCAGTTTATAACTTCATGCAAACATTTCAAGAATCTGGAATCTCTAAGCTGAAAAGAAAAAAAGGTTTCTTCCTCCTCCTCTTTGTTTTTCTATCCTCAAAAGTCTCCACAGTGTCATCCTTCTCCATCTCAATATGTCCTCTGTGTCCTCTGTCCTGAATCTGTCTGCTGCTTCCCCTGTCCTCATTCCAACGACCTCCTTGTCCTCTCTAACTGCATCCATGTATCTCCTCTTCTAATCTTTTCCTGGCAGCTGCATTTCTAACATCCTTCTACAAACATACCCACTGTCCATCCTCTGGACATGTCCAAACCACTGTCCCTCCTCTGGACATGTCCAAACCACTGTCCCTCCTCTGGACATGTCCAAACCACTGTCCCTCCTCTGGACATGTCCAAACCACTGTCCCTCCTCTGGACATGTCCAAACCACTGTCCCTCCTCTGGACATGTCCAAACCACTGTCCCTCTGGACATGTCCAAACCACTGTCCCTCCTCTGGACATGTCCAAACCACTGTCCCTCCTCTGGACATGTCCAAACCACTGTCCCTCCTCTGGACATGTCCAAACCACTGTCCCTCCTCTGGACATGTCCAAACCACTGTCCCTCCTCTGGACATGTCCAAACCATCTCAGTGTGTCCTCTCTAACTTTATCTCCCAGTTGTTCAACATGTGCTGTACCTCTGATGATCTCATTCCTGATCTTATCCATCCTTGTC